>JAQFYP010003078.1:0-11504 GCA_034694865.1 Bilobella braunerae | reverse complement strand
GGCACCTTGCTAAATTTGGGTGCCGGACTGTCGGCCCCGGCTCGGCACTTTGAATAATCGGGTGCCGGGTGCCGCCACCGGCTCCGGCCTCGGCTCGGCACTTCGGCAAAGACCCGGTGCCGTGAAACACTAATACAACTATTATTCATAATTGTTCATCACCACATCTTAATTTAATTAAGAGTAAATGAATTCATACTTTGTATTCAAATGATAAACGTATTTTTCAACTTTCCTTAGACATACCTGGATAAACTTTTGCTGTACATAACGCAAAATAGATGTCATCTTATTTTGAGAATAAACAGGGAAGGGAGGATGTCCAGAATTGTAAACGGCGGCTATTACCACAATAAGGCTTTGCAGCTACCATTGACACCTGACACTTGTCGACGGTTTCAATCAACGGTACCACTTGCAAAATACAACGTTGCATGTTCCGTTTAATAATCTGTATTTTAAAGGATATCATAGAGTCGTAGACTTCGACGGAAGCGTTGATACTGTAGACACATATGCGTTCAGCCTCGATACCTACGCATTTCAAACAGGAGTTACAGAGTACTACTTTGCAACCTGTGATGGTAGAAAAGTAACCAACCCATTCAACGTTTTCCTTCACTGCTTTCAACCATGGGTTTGGGCAACAGGACTATTGATCAGTGCACTGATGGCCCTATACATCCACATTGTTGAAACAAAATTTCAACTTAGCTCTCAACTGCTACTTCTTCGTGTATTTGTGGATCAGGATGTTACAATCACAAAGAAATTTTTACATGTAAAAGGGTTTCTTGTTTTTTTTGTTCTGCTGCTTCTAATGTCTCTGGTAATTACTAGTTTATATAAAAGCCAAATTACCTCTGATTTGACACTCCCACTTCAAGTAAGTGTCTTAGATTCTCTCTCTGAAATTCTTGACAAACAATACAAGTTATTGTTGCCTAAGCACAGCAGCGCATACCTAACAGGAAGTGAAGAAGAAATTTCAAACAAGTATCAAAAGTTAGGTAACTCAAGCGAACGGTATGCTGGGCTAAGTCGCGCAAGAAATTACTTGGGATCAATCATAAAAACGCTACTAAAAAGATGCACTTAAGGACTTAAACAGCAATGCCTCAAAATTTATGCCTCCTAAAATGTCGAAGCAAGTTAAACGGTTGGATTCCAATTCCCACATTTTTGTTGCTACATTTTTGTTATACGTAACAGGAATTGGAATTGCTACTATTGCTGTTGTGCAGGAAATAAGAAAAGTATTTTACAAAGTATTGGGATTCTGTCATAAATTTTCAAACAATTTTAAAATATGGCAACGCAACAAATTGAGTTTGACAGAATAAAAAGGTAAAGGTAAAACAGACAAAATACAAAAAGAAACTTCATAACCTAAGTTTTCACAATTACACTTTAGCACTTATACTCGAAACATATATTAACGTATGAGAATTGGAAGAAGCAGAAATTCTCACAAACCAAAAACAAGGGAGAGACGTACACTAACCAAATAATGGCCCGTTAGACAAAAGAAATTTGAAGAAACGTAAATTTAAATTTCCTAGGTTTTCAAGGTGGACTAGGTTTTTCAAAAACGAAATCTTGGTATTTCTTTCCATTATCCAACCAATTGATATTCGATAAGTAATGCAAAGAGCACAAAATTATTAACCTCTCATAAATCGAACCAGTATATCGGAATTATAGTTAAAGTCAATTATCTTTTTTGGAAAATGGTACAACAAAGCTCAACTCTTAGCGCTAGGAATAGCCATTTTGTTTTAGATATATTAAGTTTTGGTGAAAGAATAAGGAAACAGGAGCAAAAAAGGTACTTTTTGTGGTTCCATGTCAATACCAAAAAAACTAAAACCGAAATGCAAAAGCCGAGAAGCCAGAACCGAGAAAAATAAAACGGAGAATGACAAAAACCGAGAATGACAAAAACCGAGAATGACAAAAACCGATAAAACAGAAAACGAGAAAAACAAAAACCGAGAACGGCAAAAACCGAGAAAACCAATACCGAGAACTAATACATTCATACTTTTATACACCTGCACTTGAGTATCTCTATTTGGTCAAAAATTTTAACGCATAATGCTTGTCCAGCAGTACACAAGACCGTGCTTAAGCCCAACACCTAACCTAAAACTACCAAAAAAATGTTGAAAACTGAATCCATTTAACTATAAGATTTTTAGTTATAGTATAAATATAGAGTATATTTTAGTTTAGTTTTAGTATAAATAAATTGAAGAAACAAAGTTAAGGAATCTGCAATGAAAGGCATTCTGATTCTAAATAGCACAAGTACACATGCACTTATGTTTAGCGTTAGAGATTGTCATCTTCTAAATTTTCATTTCCGCAATAAAACAAAACAAGAAAGCAAAGAAGTGATGTGTAAAAATTGTATGTTGTTAAGACTAAACAAACAAACCCATTCTAGGAAAGCAGGTATCAGAATCAGAAATAAAATCTTTTAGTCTTATGGCGGCGCTACATTACCTTGCAATGGTGAGAGCAATTTTGAACAAGCAATTAAGAAATATATATTATTTATTTCAATGAAAATACTTAAAAGGCTAAACCAGCATTCGTATAAATGATCGTTACGTACTCAATTTTTAGATAGAGCGCATACAAGTTTGAAAATAGTAAAAGAAACTTTCCAGGTTTCTTAGAAAAGTTTCATTCAGAATTATTTGAAACTGTTTTTACTGAAACCCTTTTCTCTTTAATTAGAATCTGTATGGTAGTTAAATTTTTTGATCAGGTCTTTAATGAAATACAATTGTTTTGCCGGCTTTGATAGCCATTAAGTAGCGGAAGCAGAGCAAAAGCTAATTTACATTTTTGTTTGGTCAGTCCGTCCAGCAGTCTAAAAAAATACAGCAAACAAATTACTGTTGCCATTCATTCTTGGAATTAATATTCAAGTTTTTTTTTATTAGTTCTCGGTTTATGTATTTTTCGGTTACGGATTTCTCGGTATTGACCTGCTACCAATTGATTGAAGAAATAGCATTTGGAGAAACGTTTTGATTGCTTAATTCATTTGCCATACAACTTCCGCCAAATGTCTCAACCCTTAATCCCGGGCATGGTCAAAATATTCTATGGGTTTATGATGAGGACGAGAGAGTAAGGCGGAGGTGGCCAATGTGGTCCTCCCACTGTTCCCTCCCATTATGGGAGGACTACATTGTAGGGAACAATGAGAGGGAACTATGTGGTCCTTCCGGTGTCGCCAAATTTCAGTCCAAATAAGGAATGGAAGCATGTTCTTTCCCAGAAATCTTTATATACCGACCCTCCTCGCTTCGCTTGTCGGGTAAATTAAATAGACCACAAACGAGTTCTTTAGTGCAATTCAGATTTTAAACTTTCGAGTTCTCGCGTTTACCAGCTATGGTACGTTTCATTCGCTAATCAAAAAGTACAACCATGCGCCAATATTAGATTTAATAAGTGTAATAAATACTTTTGACGCCACAATTATAAAATTTGTTTCGTACTCTAAAAACCTAGATAAAATATATTGTACTCTCAAGTTCAATATTAAAAACCTTAGTTCAACGGATTAATCCCCCAAACATGACTAGAAACGCCAATTAATAACCGTTTTAATTCTGCCTTTAATTTAACGTGATTTGTAAATTAAGTGAAGTATTGAGAATAGTGCAATCACCAAATTAAATTATTCTGAAAGCCTCGAATTTCCATGAGTGTATGAGTGTCTCGAATTTTATAATATCCAAGCGCTGGTCATTGCATTGTAAGTTGGCGATTGAAATTGCGTGCTTTAAAATAATATACAGGAGCCACTAGAGCACAATTATTCTGTTTGAAATCGTTGAATTAATAATAAAATTTGCAAATCGGCTTCATATTAAGTTGCACAGAATAAGACATGTACAAAATTAAGCTTCGTTCTTTACAAGTATTAATCGATTCTTAGTTTCGCCGAACAAAAAGAAGGGTATATTTCATCTAAGCAACGACTATTATTGTACATATTAGGACATTTCCTGCATTTTTTTGCGCGGAAGTGCACACAAAATACAACATGTTACAAGATTACGTAGTTTTACGTTTGAAAAATAAGGTACTTCAAACAGTGTTTCAAGGGTAGCGACTGGTCATTTGCTGAAACTAAAATTTTACGGTTCTATAATTACTACCAAAATATGAAAAGTTAATTTGAAACTAAAATGTTACTGTCAGAAATTCTCGGTGGCGTGGCATGGCTGGTTTGATCCGAGATAAAGCTTTCCAATTCTAAAAGCTCTAAATTCTAGTAAATATACTATGGCTTGGATGACTCGAAGTGCTACAAAAACAAGAAATTGTAAATTTAACATAAATTTTATTGACAGCAGTTTGAAATAGATAGATTCCAAGAAAACAGAAATTCAGTAACAACACATTTGGGGACAATGCCAAACATTTTGTTGTACCATTTGCGCGTTTTTCTTCTAGTTACTCCTTGTATTTATGTTGAATTGGAATCAGGCAGTGAAATACTGCACAACCAATTGGAGTCACTATTTGTCGGCATAATTGAGTCATTTTCAGACTGTTTAAGCGCAGTGGTAGACTCTAACGTTAATGAGTCGCTGGATTTACCTCAGCTTCGCTTTTCGCTGCTACGATTCCACGAAACACCAGACAACAGTACAGTACCAGTACTAAAGCACCTAGGAAAATTCAGTCTCACATGGAATTACACACCTTCCAGGTGCTACTTATTCTATGTCGTATATCCTCCTTCAAATGACTACGCAAACGCAGCGGGCAACACCGCATGCTTCTTAACATATTGCGGGGCACAGCATAACTGTCAACAACGAAAAACCTACTTTGTATTTATACGTCGTACAGAAGTGCCTCCACCACCATTGTTTCATGACAATCAAATTTCTTATATATTTCCATGTGATATATATCTACACGTGAATGCCCCGATAATCGTCACTGTGTTAGCTACAGGTCAAGTTCAAACCTATTTACGCATCGCCACAAATAAATCAATTACTAAGGTTAGTGGGATAAGTGAATTGGTCGAATACACTAATCTTTTGAGCTTGGATTCAGTTTAAAATTTTAATTTATAAAGTAGCGTAAAAGTTACTTGATGCGAACGTTCTGTCCGTCTGTCCGGTTGCTCATTATCTCTAATTAAATATTTATAATCCTTTGGTGAATTTCAAGAGTCGGCTAAAGTTCCGAAGGCGGGTCATGGGGGTGTAACACCTATTCTCCATTCTGATGTTCCTCTAAATTGCACCTAAAGTAAAAATTTCTAAGTTTCTAATGCAACCAAAATTTATAATGTTCTTAATAACCACTTCTACCTACAAAACCCAAAATGATCTTTACACCCCGAAACGGATTTTTTCAATGTTTAATGAAGTTCAATGTGCTGTTTGGTTAAAACCGATTATCATGAATTGCATTCTAGTTGAAATTAACGCAGCAGCTTTCGTAAATCTAGCTAACCTGGTACCTCTGGCAACTCCGGTAACTTTGATAACCTTGGCAACTTTATAAACTTTGTAAAGCCGATAAACTTTAGTAACTTTGGAAGTGGAAACTCTGGTAATTATAATAACTCTGATAACTTTGTAGTTTGAGTGCCCATTTGTTGTAGCTAGAAAGTAAGGTACAGGAGTTTTTATGCAACTATTACGCACAGACACCGGATGGGCAGAAGTATATATAATGAAAAGTATTTAATTTTTTTTAATATTTTCTAGACAAACCGTGATCAGATTTCTCTATATGCAATTCAACACGAACATCGCTTGATTTGGAAAACAAAGCGTGAAGGGAGGAGGTACAACCTTGTGCAAGTTGAATACTACCACAATGACGAATCATTGGAACAAGCCCTGGCCCATTTGACACTTGTGGACGCGTTTAAACAACCATTACTTTTGCCGAATGTAACGTTAAATTTTTCGTATCTAGCTCCAACTTTTGGAGGATACCATGACGTTGTTGAATTTGACGGAAATTTGGATACTTTAGACTCATTTATGTTCAGCCTCGAAACCTACGCTTTTCAAACAGGAGTTGCAGAGTACTATTTTGCAAACTGCGACGGTAGAGAGGGAAAGAATCCATTCAACATTTTTCTTTGCTCTTTTCGTCAATGCGTTTGGACAACAGGATTGCTGACCTGTGCCTTGGTGTCAATCAACCTCCGTATGATTGCAATAAAATTACGAATTATTTCGCATCAACTAATTATTCGTGTACTATTGGAGCAAGGTGTTAACATTAAAAAAGAGGTCTACAACAACGAGAGGTTTTGGTATGTTCTTTGTTTCACTGATTCTAATGTCTCTTGTATTTGCCAGTTTGTATAGAAGTCGAATTATCTCTGATTTGACTCTACCACTTCAAATAAGTGTCATAGAAACCCTTGATGCCCTTGACAAACACTACAAAGTGCTTTTGCCTTTGCACAGTAGCCTTCGCCTTATGGGCCCAGAAGTAGAGCGTTCAAACAATTACCACAAGTTGGGTAACACAACCGATCGATATTGTCAAGGTGCTCCAACCGAGCCACCGTGAACTCGTGACTGGGGGTACGACGTGCTATCGCGACGAGGTCAAAGGTAAAAAAAATAAAACCTTTTATTTTTGCAAATAAAGGGGAAGCAGTGGTCTGGACTGGACAAACTCTATACGCTCCCTAACCCCGGCTCTCTGGCAAACTACTTATTTATTACCTACGAGTCATGGACGAAGTTCACCGACCAACTTAACTAACTGGACATGACTCCAGACTGTGTCCTTTGGCCAGTCTGGAGTTAATAATCAAACAAAACTAATTAACTAATGTTACGGACGACGTAAATTCAGAGGCTGAGGCTACGGCGATCGTGACAATATGCTGGTCTGAACTCTGTAAAATGATATTTGGGATCAATTATACTAACGCTCCTGCAAAAATGCAGGGGATTTGACACTGGAGATCATCCGCTGAAGGATTACTGTTCTAAAATTATTCAAAACGTCTACTTCAACTTCAGTAGAAATTATTCACAAGTCAGTGAAATATTGCAGTGTAATCAATCCGTCTTTGTTGGAAACAAATGGGAAATCGAAGTGTTAGTAAGCGAGGGCAGGAACATGACAAATTTCCAATATTTGTACCAAGGAAAGGAAACCATATTTCCAAGAGCCAAATACTGGATGTTTAATTAAATTTCTTGGGATCGTTCTTACTGGATGTATCGGCGAATACACGCAATAATACACTCCGGAATAGAGGCACATATTTCTGTAAAAAAAGGATTCGGTTAATAGTACCGCGAATCTTAAGTTTTCAAAATTTTCAAACAAAATTATACGCCTGGGTGCGAATACAAATATCGTGATTGCCACATTTTTGTTATATGCAATAGGAATTGGAATTTCTACCATTGCTGTTGCACAGGAAATGAGAGGAAGAGTTTTAATTTTTTTGAAATATTATTGAAATAATACATATAGCTAGCAGTGGCTGCGTTGACCACCTTGGTTTAAGCAAGTTCTGCATTTACAGACTTACTTATGCACCATGACCAATGGTAACCAAGTAATCAATATCGCACCACGACAAATGGTATCTAAGTAATCAATATAAGGCCCACACAGTTGAAGTAAACGTCCCTAAAAGCTCTACTCTTACAAGAAAAGATTGTCTAGTCCATTTTGTTTTTCAATTTTGAACCTAACGTGTTCACAAAAATTGTACTTATTCTCACCCCACGAGAGCACCCAGTTCACAGTACCACTGCCGCACAAACCAAATTTTTGTCAAACATGCCATCATTCTCAAGAGATTTAAAATCACTCACAAACAAACGAGGTATATTAAGTGTTATTCACTATGCATTATATTAATAATTTCAATAAAAATCGATTACTTGCCGTCAAAGTCTTAACAATGGTAGAATTCAAGTGTTGTTATGCGTTTCCAAGCGGCTCGCGGTTAGGTTAGCTATTTAGTTACGCGCAAGAACTCGGGAACAGAGTTAATACATTATTGGTCCAATTCGAGCTTTCTAATACATTTCCTTACGGCGTGCATGCTTTGTCACGCACTCACAAACTTTCGCGGTCGAATTTCAGCGGTAGATGTTTGTGCAGAATACAAGGTATTTTTTTTCATAATGATCATCAAGACATACAACTCTTAATTTATATTCATTGGATTTTTTAAGGTTCGAATGCGTTAGAAGTTGTTATTAAATACAAAGTATTAGAACAACCATCAAATGCCGTTCGCTGGTTTTGTTAAAAATGTAAATGAATTTACACAATCAAAAACTTTAGATAAAGGCATCGACAACAAAAGTAACTTGCTAAACAACAATGGTATGTTAGAATATCGTCTCTGTCCGTTAAGAACGTTGGTTCAAATCTCCGATCAGCTACAAAATCTTTTGCTATTGATTTCGTCTTCAGGATTTCAAGTCCCACTTGCAGTGCCTGTTTGTATTTTCGTGATTAGGTTGCACATTTGGATGTAGAATCATTCGATAAAGATTCCCAGTAGCCATGTGAGATTTGAGAAGAATACACCTTTATCTGCAAACCTATGTAATTTCTAAATGATTTCTATATTTTCTAAATTTCAACATAAGTACGTATCTAATTAGTATATCGGTTTTTGAAAACAGAATTCCAGGTAAATTTTCAGTATAAATTGGATTTACAGGTAAGAGGAATGCTAAAATTACCTTTCGTGATTCTCCTGGTCAAAAAGGTTACGATCAGCATTTGCCTTATCTGTAAAAAAAAAAATCTTCTTCGGACTAAACTATATGGCTGATTTACAATAAACAGATTGATTAAGTTAGAATAAGTGAGACGTCAATTGCAAATATATGTCTTATGTCCATCAATCAATTTCTTGGCTGATTTTACGGCGCGCGTTGCAACAATGCAAAAAAAAAAATACTTGCATATTGTGGCATGTGCAAGCTGCAAGTAGCAAGTGAATAAATAAGTATAAAATTTGTAAACGGTGCTCATTAAAATATTAAATTTAATTTGTGTGGAAATTTTATTTCCATGTTTGACTAATTTTCCAATCTGTAAGTGTTGTTTGGTGCTTCAGATATATGCTTAGTTTGTTGCGTTTTTTTAAATATTATACAAATTATAAAAATGTAATTTAAATTACAGTCCATTTAAATTGGTCTCATAAATGCTTGCGCAGTAAAAGAAAAGCATAAGAATAAACGTCGTGTTTTATATGCAGCACACGATTTGTAGCGTTTCTTTTTTCGAAGTAAAGCAGCAACAATTTCTTCCTAACAGACACTAGTTTTATGAAAGTAAAATATGCATTCGAAAGATAATTTTAGTTTGATCTGGCTTTAGGTTTTAAACTTCTGGTCATGCAAACATGCAATATACCATCAAGACCATCAAAAGTATCCATGTTAAAACATAGTCAGGTTTAGGTTAGGTTTAGGTCATTTTGCTGGCAGTGTATTTAACCGTTCTTCTTATTAGTAACTTCAAATTTCTAATACGGTTAGCAGTATAGTGGAAAAATTATTTGAATTTAAAAAATACTTTGCGAAAACACCGGTAGGGTGACTGGTTTGGTCCGACATATGCAAACCTTCAAGTTGTTGGCTTTGTCTGAATTCTAAACTAATTTATTATAAGTTGCATGCAATTATATAAGCAAACTGGCTTCAAGAATAAAGGGGATAAATTGGACAGCAACTTTCTGATATCTCGAGCCAAACACAAAGAATTCTAGCAGATTGCAATAATATACCTAATTGAAGAAGTGGCACAAACATTGTTTTTGCACTATTTTTGTCTTATTTTTTTAGTTACATTGTCTGCACGTATTAAATCAAAAGTTGTCAGTGAAGTACTTAACTCGAAACTAGAGTCACTCTCAATCAAATTGCTTGAGTCATTTGCAGACTGTTTAATCGTAGTTATAGAATCCAGCGGTAATCAGTCTCTAAATTTACTTCAGTTTCGTTTTCCATTCCTACGTTTTCACGAAACTCTTATCAACAGGTCATTTCGTGTGCTAAAACACCTACAAAAATTAAGTCTCAACTGGAATTGTACGCGTTCAAGATGCTACTTGTTCTATGTCTTACATCCGGCGGTCGAAAAAGTACGTAAACGCAATAGGCAACACCGCAGACTTCCTAACACATTACCATGTAAAAAATGAATGTCAACAACAAAAACGTTTACATACCATGACAAATGGTTCAATTACTAAGGTTAGTGGAATAAAGCGTATTAAAATGGGAAATTCAAGTTACCGGAAGTACGGGACAAATTATTAAAGTTAGTTGGAAAATAAGAGTTAATATTATTAAACAGAGTATTTAGCTACTTTTGGGGAATAACTTTTACGTAGGTTTTGCCTAGTAACATCAAAGCTCTCGAGCGTGTTATCTTTTAGAACATGGGTGTTAAAGGAATGGCTAAAATAGAAGATTGGTCGCAGGAGCCCGTTGCTTTTGCTTAATTTCGACATTTGCAAAAATACACAGAATACTTGTTTTTTTTGGCTTATTGCACTTTCTACAAAGTAAGCATTATCCCTGTGACACATGACGCTTTTCCCTCAGCGCGATGACATCCTTATTTGACCCTCAAAAGTTTTTTTTTCATGTTTGTGCTTTTTATGGTAAAAATTAATGGAAAGTTCCCAATGTTTCCAAGGTCATCATTGACCCTTTTGCCTCTAACAATCAGTGTCATGACCATAAATAACACCCAACCATAAAAATTCTGCTTTTCAGGTTTGCTAATTTGTCATAAAAATTTTTTAGACACGGTGTCTTATCGACCACAAACTAATATTTTTTGCTTTTTCGCTAGCATTGATATTAATAAAAAAAATACATATATAAAATTTTAATAATTTCAATAGTTCCGGTGATGCTAAAGCATCATCTCAAACTAACTTGAAGCAAAATTTTCTGTTCTTATTTTTTTTCTTTTACATAAAACAAAACTCAGTGCATATTAAACAAAATGTTTGTAATAGTTCTGAGAGAGGTAATGGCAAATAGGGCTTCTAGTGGGAATGGGAAAGGAACTCTGGAGGTCCCAAGGCAAATGGACACCTGAAAAGGAAACGGACAAAAATGAAAAAAACAAGAGGGACTGAGGAACGTATATACCAAAGGCCACAAATGTGCCTACCTGGCTTGGGATCCAAATAACAAAAAGTTAAAAGTCACGAGGTATAAAATGCCATTACTTGCGTTGTTCATAAATAAGAGCAATTGAAACGCACAAAAAAGTGTTAGAAATGACGGAAATGACAAGAGAGCGGCGCATGTCTTCTCTCGTACGTTGAGAAGGATGGGGTCCATCATCTCTTGCAATTTGAATATCTCCGTTAATTTTCAATTTGGGTTTGGGCAGCAGGACTATTGGTCAGTGGACTAGTGGCCCTATACCTGCATTTGATTGCGGCGAAGTTTCGAATTATGTTTCATCAGCTGATT
>JAQFYP010003077.1:0-11506 GCA_034694865.1 Bilobella braunerae | reverse complement strand
TTTCGCAACAGTGTTAAAGTAATCCTAAAGACTGCCCTTATTTGCATAGAGTCACCTGCGGTTATCAGGCAAAAGCTGTGGCCGTACCTGATTCTAGGTTGGTGTTCTCCCATGGACTAGGCCCTGATAACAGCGGAATGTTACAGATAGTCTGTTGTGCGCGCTTGATGACAACATCTATGCTAATGAGCTCCTTATCCTTACCACATCTCTACCCTTCCTTTCATGTTGACTATCCGTTTTGCGGGAATGCCATATAACGCTCCTTTACGTTTACTGTTGTTGAACTTAAAACGTAGTCAGAAATTATTTTTGCTAAAGTTAAAGGAATTTTGTGTTACGCACTGGTGATGCATCATTGCACCAAGTATTTTTTGGCGTTTTCCACAAATTCATTACTGCTTTCTATCGGTGAAAAATTGAGCCAGAAACTCAGACAGCCTAGGTGTATCCCCTGTGTTTTTTTTTATTTCCTAAAAGCTTTCTTTTCGAGGTGGATGAAGGCTACTCAGATAATCCCTATAACACGGGTATACGCTTAAAGGTTTTTATTTTTGCTTCTAGGGGTGAGTTTTCAATTATTTTTATGATTGCAATCTGGATTTTTATCCAGAACATGCTAGAAGTTGAAAATCCAGACCTAATAGGGGCCCCTTAATTGTGTCCCCTTAGGTTCGTCTTAGGACAAGCTTGTTTTACAATAATTTGACTCAAATGTTCGTTGCAGGTTTGCAAAAAGGCTACTTTCGAAAAATGTACAAACTTTTTATTATAAGTATAAAGCAACACGTTTTTAGCGCTTGCATAGAATGTTTTCACAAATATTTGCATCACTGTTTGTTTGTTACATTAGGTACACGAGGCACAGGTTGTAATGAAATATCATTGTAAACAAGACACTGCAAAGCAAAACTTGTGGATGACAGATGACAAGCGATCTGGTAGCTACACCGTGGTACATCAACGACACTGTGAAAAGGTGCAGGACACTCCAATGAAATTGGCCGTGGGCTTGGAGTGCGTGAACGCACTAATCGATAATGAGGTAAGAAGTTTAGCAGGTAGAATAGCAGAGCTATACGTACAAGATAGATGTTTTATAAATTTTAAAATTATTTTGTTAGTATTACTTGGACTTGGAAAACGTTCTAATCAGGATCACCAACAGTGACGATGCTAAAATGTACACTGCAATATTTGTATCCAGAAGACACTATATTTGGACTCGCCAACTGCAGCAAAGCTTAAGCGGCAAATTTGAATTTAAAACAAAATTAATTCCCGCAGTTTTGGCCACCGCTGATATTACAACTCCTGTTGAAGCCTACATGGAGACTTTGCAATATGGAGTCGACAACGGATTATATTTTCTGAATTCTCAAAATATTGGAATGTCGTGTTGATAAAACTTGAAAATTTCGCCAACAAACTGTCTCTGGAAAATATTTTAAATGACTTCGCTTCAAAAATGAAATCTAATATCGACAACCAAAAAATGAACTTCCTTGGCTCTAAATTTGTAGAATCCAAAAACGATCTCGTACAACTTTCGAGTGGTTCCACTATTCTAGACTGGATACAAGTAAATTAAAACTCTATAATTGTAAACTTTTGGTGGCATTCATTTTTAAATTTATTACATATTTTTGTTTATTACGAATAATAGTTTATTACAATATGAATAATAATTGAATAATTTTTAAATATTATTTTTTACAATAAGTTTATTTATTGGAAGCTTAATCTTCATAATTTTTTTTGCAAAGCTAACACACAAGAGTGAAGTCAAAATCGGTATGTCATTATTCCTAGACAAAAACGAGAAACCGCGGTTCCTAGGAATAATGTTCCAAGAAAATGCTAATGAAAAACTATTAAAAACACTAATTTTGTACATATTAAACCAGTTTATACTAACGGATGACGTCATTCAAAACAAACTAGCAGAGGTAAAGTTGTCATCAATTAAACGTCCTAATTACGTAGCGCAGTAAATTAATTTCAGTGTAAATGGTAACACCAAGCTGCTTAAACTGTATTAGTTATAATATGGTAACATTAAATAATATGGAGTTATTTTTGTTTATTATTGTTATGAACGTTATTTTCAAGTAGGCGACTTAGATTTTTTATACTTTAATGTAAATTGGAGAGAAAATATATAGTAATATTTTCTGTGTTACAGAACAACCTAAACCTAACCCCTACAACTATTAAGAACATATCTGAGTTCTTTCCGAGTTACAAATTTCCACAAGCGTGTGAAAGAGGTCTAAGATTTCAAGAAAGTGGCATAAATTTCTTTGAAATAAGATCACTACACAATACCAATCCAACGCAGATTTTGGTTGAATTTATCAAATCTGTTTCACGCATCTGTAGTCAAAATGGATTCAACAAATCAAGCTTTCCTTATATAATGATAAGAAACTTCGACAAAATCAAATATGCGTTTGCGATGGACATTGACACAGAGGCTGTTCGCAACATGGTTAGATATAATATAGTTGTAGTATTATGTATTTGTTCAATTAACATAATTCAACAGCTTAATTTAATACTCAAAAGATCGCCAAAGTTGGTCCAATTGGAATTCAAGTGGTTCAAGACAGAGACAGGCTGGGAATTTTCATTTCGTTTCTTCCAGTCAGTTTCTTTAAGTTTTTCAAAGACAAAGACATGCTTCGGGCTCATGTCGCCATAGCTTTTAACATAAAAATTCCAGTAGTTGAGCAAAACCACGTAAGGATAAAAAAATATTTTTAGATATCTGCATTATATGAGGGAGTTTTATGTAATGCCAAACAAGCCCGTCCTTGAGCATAGCGGATTGTCAGGACTGTCATGTTTGGCATGTCAAGGGTTGCATAGGTTATTGCATATTGCAATAGGTTCGATTGCACCTATGTAAGGTTCCCCTTCCAGGCAAAATTACTCAAAAAGTTCGGAATAAAAAAACGTTACAGAATAAAGCTTCATACATGCAGATTATATCACTTAAAATCCAATCTATGTTTTTTAGATTCCAATTAATTTATTGTCAAACGTTTCTATGACTATTTTACACCCAAATATTGTACATGTTATAATATACTTTTTATTCAACATGAAAGTTCATTTCTAAGTAAAGGATCAGGCTATTAAAAAATCAGCAGTAAAACAACAACGTGTAACAGCATACATATTTAATACATGACTTGCAGATGGACAATGCAGCAGCACTAGTCGCAAAAGTCATCTCGGAGTCAAAAATTGTAAAATTCAACGACTTTGGAAATGAACTTGAATGGCTCAGTATAGCACCACTAGCTGGCTCAAAACAAGTATGAATGCAAAAAATTTAAAATTATTTAAATTTTTCGCAATATTTAAATTCAAATGCAAAAACAGTTTCAAATAACTTTTAATATAAATTTCAACCATGTAAGGAGGCAATAAAGCTTAATATGTTAACTTTTTATTCAATGATTCTGTTGTCCTGTGCAGTTAAGAACTGGAGTGAGTACTCGATCACCGCAATCAAAACCTGTCTGGGGCGAGAACGCTCGAGTTGTTATAATGGAGGATGTTGCAGCACTCGTAATATTATCAAAATCTATGTTGCCAAATGACGTAGAAATATCAAAGAGCTTAAAAGCATTGGCGTCTTCCACGGACAGCAAGAATTTGTGGCTATTTCAGAATGAATATGGGATCATGTTGATCCAAAACTACATAAACAAGGACAATATCATACATGTGAGTTGTTTTCAAAGTATTAACTAATATAAGAAAATCAACAATAATTATCATAAGTATCAACCTTCCATTACAATCGCCTTACTGTAATTGCCTATTTTTAGCAGAACTTTTTTCTATAGCTGTGTGTGTGTAACGGTTGCAAAAAACACTCTTACACACGACCCTTACTTATTGCCCAGCTGAAATAAATGGGCATTCAAAATACAAAAATTTAGCATGCTCCTTCGCTTTTAAAAAGTTAATATACTAATGACTAGCCAAACAAGCCCGTCCTAAGACAGGAGGGCACAGAAATTAAGAACCATATTTTCCTAACATGTGGACGGGATTCCTTGTTACTCTATAATACTTAATACTTGTTTTGCAAAACAAATTTATACATATAACTGCAGCAACATTTGTCAATATAATTTAGATGATAAATGAAGGAGCATTTGGAGTTGCAATGGAAGGGGTGGCAGTAGTGTACCTATTTAAAATACCAAACAGTTTCTCCTCGAGTTTTGCCTCAATTGCTGCTAGTAATGGATTGGCTAGAAGAAATTCGGCGTCGGTAAAGTCATTAAACAAATGTTTGAATGTTGTGGGTTTGTTGTTCTAAAATATGTCATCCAGCTCTCAGCCCTAGCAACACTAGTCGTATCAACTGTGGCAGCGATAACCAAATCGAAGCCCGATGCTTTTTTTACCGGAAGTGTTCGGGGATATGATTTGTATTCAGACGTCAAATTGTTTTACTATGCTGAATATAAAACTACTTTGGAATCCAAGAAACAGTCTCTCGACCAAAGTATGGAAAACATTCTACAGGCCACAAACCTAGAAGCCGATAGTTTACCTGGAACCTACGAAATGAATGGACAGTTATTATTGCATTTGGACCGCGTAGTAAAGAGCACAAGTCTTCTAGACGAAGTAAGTTTATATATTTTTACGGACAGTCGTAAAAAACAATGTCAAACATTTGCGGCTGCATTGTAGGTAAAAGAGGCAAAATACGTCGGATTCTTTGGAAATGATGTTTCTGTGAAGACAAAACAACCAAGTAAAAAGTTTGATTTCCTCAGGATTTTGGTTGGAGTCTACATGTTTCCGCACAGCGGCGGTGGAGAACGAAAATTAGAGTACAAGAAAACACGGCCAATTATTTCAGGTGCGGAGCTACTAATAGTTTGTCTTTAACTTTGTGTCTGATTTGAGTATTTTTTGGTGAAACAGGCTCTGGGAATCTTTACTCTAGACTTGGAGAGAAATAGCATGTTGACCATTCAAATTGAAAAGTGAAATATGCAATTCGCAGAAATCTATTTGTTCTTTGTTCTATTCACGTTTTGTTTCTAACGTCCACTTTACCGCACCGTATTTTAAGCTTAGCTTTGTTATAAACAAACGTTCATAATAATGCCATTTTAATAGTGTATTTCAGCTAAAGAATGGACAATTTAAAGATGACTTCCATGCCTCATAGTTTCGTGCCTAAGACTAATTTGCACGAGATTCAAATATACCGTGCCCCTGAATTAAGTTGCATCATGCTTTCACCGGGGAGGGAAAATTATGAGTTTGGTAGGAGAAATTGCGCGGTTGTTGAAGCACCTGCCAAAATACTCAACAAAGTTAAGTCAGCTGTCTGTTTTTTTTTTCAAAGTTAAATTAAAAGTTAGTTAATTAAGTTAATTACCTGCATACTAACAGTTTTAATACCATTATAACATTTTGATCGATTGTTGGCGAGGAGCTGAAACAACGAAGTTACGTTGTGATTGTGACTAATTGTGACAATCTGTTGTGTTAATCAGCCTGGCAGGAAATACACCATTTTCAATCCTTCTTTTTAACCAGCAACAGTTTTCAGTGATGACGCAGTGATCCTCATTGATTTGAGACTAGAGTTTTGCAACCGCCCCTACTTGTGTTTGTTTCAATGTGTAGAACATATATAGTTAATTCTGTTTACTTTTTGAATTGTGTACAAAAACTTTGGCGCACAACACTGCCAAAGCGAAAGAGAAAAGAAAACATTACGCAACTCAAATCAGGGGCACGGTATAATTTAAAACTCACAGGCAATGTTGTTTTATTGTTTTACTAGACTACAAAATGCAAAGTACTAAATGATTGATGTGATTTAATTTTATTATATAGATGCATTTGTTGTAATTATGTATATTGTGTGTTGCTAATAAGAGTGATTAGATAAAAGTTATTTCAAAAATAAAATAAAAAGTATAATATAGAATGCAGGAAAATTATTTGATGAGAAATACGTTAATCTAAAATGACATTTTTACGCGTATCATTTATTCCTTTTCAATTCAAGCTTGTGAACTTTTTAGACGGTAAAAGTGTGAAACAAATTGGATAGACAGCTTGCCAATCGCTGCAAATCACTTAAACTTTAAAAAAGCAGAAAATGTAAACCTGTTCAGTTATTGGTTCCACATTCTGAAGGAGAAATTATATTACTTGAAATTTTATAAATTTTGCGTAGGACACTATTGCGCACCCACTGTTACTCAACCTCGGCTCTAACATTCCCCCGCACATTTCCTGATCTTACTACACATCATAGAATTATTGAAATCCTCCAAACTCATTTATGGTACGTAAAATTATTATAAAAAATTTTGTAGGTGTTCGGAATTAATAATTCAAAAAATAATTTCTTGTTGAAATTTGATCGTACTTATAAAAAGGAAATTTTATTATACATTGCAGCCCTATAGAAAGTCTTGCAATTTGAGGACCGGTGAATTAAAAAATTAAATCCGTTTTGTCCGTGTCATTAGTTGAGGTTTGACAAACCCCAACAAATCCAATCCTTACAGCAAGTAAGCACCGGGGCTAGTTGTCCTGTGGTTAAGCCCTCGATGCTTCACCACCGGCAACCTGAGATCGAGATCCAGCTTCTCCTAAAAAAGTGCTGGTCTCGATCACCCCAAGATAAACTTGCCAAAGGACGATAAGCGTCCACGCTCCAGAGCTTACAGAAAATATGAAAGCACTCTGCAACGGAATATTCTCTCGACTGCTAGCTTATCTGGGAAATCTGTTTATGCAGATTGATAGCGTGCACGCGTAAGTCCAGCCAAGAAATTTCGTAAGGGAAGAATCCTAACTCTCTCCGTTAATGCGCATGGGATGTCGGTGGGATAACTTAGCTGTACAAATTATCCTGACATCGTACACAGGTGCGAAGACGATGCGGAGGCCTTGGCAGTGTATCACATGGAGTTACTGCAATAGGTCCGTCTGAGCGGTGTGGGTGGAAATACCCCCTCCATTAAAATACATACAGCAAGTTTCCCAGAAACTGATAATCGGTTCCTTTAGCATCTCCTCCTTTTGTGATTTACAGGACAGGTAAAGTAATTTTTTTTTGTACTTTGATACATTTTTTGTGCTGCTTCAAGTTACCACCTCATCAACGTCAAAGTACCGCCTCTTTTCACTCTCTCACGTTAATGTTATTGTATAGCAAAGAGAAAAGATACCGACTCACCACTTCAATAATTAAAAAAAACATAGTATAGAATCTTGTCTCAAGGACAAGAGGGGAATAAGAATTTACAAGTTGTTGTTTGTAGGGGAAAAAGAAAGAACTTTTCTCACATCTTCCCTCCTCCACGTCTCAATTGCAACTTAATCAAAAAAGCCTTGGAAAGTTGCGCATGCCTATTCTTGTCCCTCGCTCATACAAGAAACATCAAATGCAAAGTCCAACCCTCCAATACCCTCTGTTTGTCACGCACGCTTCGGATTTTATTTGTAAGTTAACTAGCTGACGAAAAATCGTCGAATCGACTTTTAAATTGATTTTACCCGTGACCAAATTGAGCAATTACATTGCAAGTGTATTGTATTGCAATAGTAATGACATATAGTG
Source organism: Bilobella braunerae (assembly GCA_034694865.1). Taxonomy (NCBI): domain Eukaryota; kingdom Metazoa; phylum Arthropoda; class Collembola; order Poduromorpha; family Neanuridae; genus Bilobella; species Bilobella braunerae. The sequence goes on along the minus strand of JAQFYP010003077.1, from coordinate 3,879 downwards.
AAATCATAGTTGGCAATTTCGCCTTGTTTTACCATTTGTCAGTGAAATGCAATTGCTTTACACAAACACAAATTGAGTGGTTAATGCATTGGCAAATGGCAAAATGCATTGTTAAAATGATCATATTCCGGTTTTATATAATGTAATGAGGTGGTGAGGTGGTGAGGCAACTTGAGAAATTATTACGAGATTTTACACGTGAAAAATAAAGTTTCAAAGAGGGACCATTGTGTCAAAATATCTACGAAATGTCATGGTCACCCTTTTTGAAACTTCATTTGAAAATGCATGTCAGCCGCCAAAGTAATTTTATATTATAGAAGATATGCCTGTAGTATGTCGAGTGTTTGTATTGTAAGTGTTGTGACGCTTCCCTGCGTCCGAATATCGGTAACCGCTGGCATAGAAATCATCATGATGACCTCATGAAAGGCATCGGACTCAAACAACTCTCATCTTCGATAGCTGACTATTAGGCATCGACTCTGACGATTCCCAAAGGCCAAAACCAATAAACGAGTACAAAACTACAAAGTGGTCGAGTTATGAGTTTATTGGTTGATGAACAAACGGAAAAATGTAACAAGAGCTTGGCCGTGTACAGGCTACCAAATAGGTTTGATGGAATGCAGCTCATCTGATGACCTGGCAACCTCTGACAAACTGCCAACCTCTAACTGCTCTGCGTTTGTGGTCCGCTTCTCAAAGAGTTGAGAAACAAACTGAAAAACAACTACCCTCCTTGGCCAAAAACGGGTGCCTATGTGGGACGTTTGACATGACATGCCTCATTCTCTCAGAAGGTGAGAATCAGGCATGTGTGAGCAGGTTACGCCTGCCTAACATGCTCACAAGTGTCAGCTTATTCTTGCATGTTTTTGAAAAATGCGTAAAATAGGCTGTACGTGCAAAACAATAAATTTAGAGTGCAATTAAATTTTATAATTAGGGGTTTAAAAGTAAGTTAGAAGAAAGCATGCTCCACCTTTCAGCAATTTCCTGAGCTTGCGGTTACTGAATATAATTGATCACATAATTAATCACAGAATTTCCAACCACTTCCCAATACTTCCGGGTACTCCTGGTACAAATTACAGTTTGTCTGCAAAAATAGTTAAACTCAGATGAATTCAATGGTCAGTGGAATAGTGAAGTCCTTGAAATTATAAATGAACTTCGTAATTTAATTTAATGTGTCTTTTTCCCCTCATTTTATTAAAAGTAGCATAATAAAATAAACTTAAATCTTCATGTGAGTACTTTCTGGAGCTAACTCGCTTGCACTGCCTGTGACCTGGTCCAGTATCCTGTTGTACTACCTCAGCGGATCCCTAATGAAAGGATGAAAATGGCTCTGGATGAACACCGCCTCCCCAAAATCCAACACATAGACGCACCAATGTGTGAGAAGTATCTTTATTGTGCTCAAACTCCTAACGCCCTACTCCTCACTTGGAACTCCGAACATGGAGGAACTCACAGGGCCAAAAGCTCCTATCTCCTCAAACTCTACTCAACTCTAGACCACTCAAAACCTCTTACTGGATAAGACCTAGAATGTCCGACTCCTAGGTTGAGTAATGCGAGGTTTATTCCTAAGAATACACCTCACACTTCACAAAACTGAATCACGGTTTGCACTTTGAAGCACCATTTCAAACGGGTCAAACGATTTTAATAGCATAGAGATCTTAGTTAGAAAAAAAAACAAGTTTCAGAGTGAGCCTTATCAGCCAAGTGCAGTTGTTTGAACCGTGAAAATTTATTATGTACCTTTACAAGAAATATGTTTTCCATATGTACAATGAAATAGGTACAGTACGAATGATTACCCATGGTATAACTTTCTTTTTTTTCTCCGTTTTCCCCGGTAAAATTGCTATTTAAACGCATCTATAGTTTTAATCACTCAACAAAATCATACAAAAATCAAACGAAACTTGCTCTAACTAATGCAGTAGCAGACAATTGGTTTGGGTTAAAGGATTTACCTTCCTGTGAGGCCTTTTTCTGAGAGAGGGAAAACACTCACAATAGTTTATATTTATCCTCCGTGTGGCACCATTGCGGGGCAAGGAGAACAGCATGGAGTGGTGCGGGTAGTACACTCTAGAGTTTCCCAGGTGAGGGCAGGAGCACTGCTTTGGTGTTCCTCCAGTGAAGACAGTAGGGTTTATGAGGTTATTTACTCGTACGAATGTATGGGTTAAACCGATATGAGAAAAAAAAAACTTTTTTTTTTCACGACCCCTTAAAACTCAACCTCACCTAACTCATGCCCAACCAGCCGATCCCTCAGAGCCGACCCCTCAAAATTATTTAACCTAAAAATATAATATCTAAGTCCCACCTAACTGGACAATATGACTTTAAATTAATTACCATATGGCCTATACCCTATCCCACAAGACATACATACATGTCATACCCATATGTATACCGTGGCCATGCTGACTAGTGAACAATCGATGACCACTATGATTAATGACCTTCTTGACCAGTGACCTCCCTTCTGAGTCGCATCTAACTGGACCATATGACATTTTAATTAACCAAGTTACTGCAAAACACATACAACCGCACTACCATCACCACCAGGCAGTTCCAATTTATCACCACAAAACTCACAAGTTTAATGCTATTTTTGTTCTATCAAAACTGTTTCGTTGAGTTTTAAAAACTTTTGATGAGATTTAAGTTTTGTCTTCCGATAAGGTTACATGAGATAGAGTTTTAAAAAGCAAACTAAGCATTTCGTCTCAATAACAAACTAATCGTTGAGATTTCTAAACAATTGTCATGCATTTCAAACTAATCTGCTACTATATGCGGAATAATTCCTTCTCCATGATAACTTCAAAATGACCAATTCAAAACTAGAGGAATTTTTGGACAACTTTTGTTCCATTTAAGTTTTAAGTTAGCTGTCTCGAACACGTTCGTTTGGAATTTATATTTGTATTTATAGTTTTGGAAGGGTTTATTTGGTGATTCAAGATGGCGACTGAAGACAGTTGACACTGGTGGGTCACTACCTATTTATCCAGTAGCATGGTCAGCACGGGTTAAGGAATGAGACGTCCGTTGTCAAAGGAATGAGCATACGATTAATCTTCAACTCTAATCTCATTTACTTAAGGGTTCTCAAATACAAAAGATTCAAGACAGGGACTGTCCAGACGGTGATCTTCACTGATGCAAGTAGACATTGGTCAGTAATTGACCACTTATCTATGATTAATGGTACCTATGACCTCAGGTAACAATTAAACTTAATCATTTAAGTCGTTCTTGTATCAGGTCACTTGATCTCATATGAATACTTAAGATGGCGACCGCAAGTTGAGGTCACTTGTGACTAATGAAAGTTGGCAGTGCTATCATATGGCCATTACTGGGAAATTATGTCCATAAGGTAATGGGTTAATCAATAGTCGTTTTGTATCTTGTAGTTTTGCAGGATTCCAGTACTGGGTTAAGGAAAAAGTCATATGGTCTGGCTTAGAAGGAAGGTCACTGGTCAATAAGGATCAGATTGGAACACTAATCAGCATAGTCACTGTTTACATATGGGTATGACATGTATGTATGTCCTGTGTGATAGAGTATAGGCCATATTGTTTAACTAGCTGTAGAGCGCCGCTATGCGGCGCTTGTTTCCAGTTGCTTCTCGCAGAAACAGATCAGCACACCAGCAGTCATTACAATGACAATCTCTCGATCAAATTTGATTTAGTCACTTTTTTTCTTTTAGAAAAGCCGTTTAATTATAAATTTCCTGTTGCCTAAAAAGGTATTTTCACTAAATAACAACGCTTTAGTTTTTGCATCCCATTGAAGATCAATGATCGGCACGTTTGATGCCGCTTCTCGCTTATA
>JAQFYP010003076.1:0-11509 GCA_034694865.1 Bilobella braunerae | reverse complement strand
GGTCATTGGCATTGGTTGCCCTGATCGAGTAGTGAGTGACAGTCGCTCACTACTATTAGTGACAGCATCGCCGGTGGGTCATTGACTCCCTGACCTGGTCAGAGAGCCCTGGTTGATCGCACCGTGTCAATATTCATAGCACATAACATTCTGAACACCTTTATTGAGAAAGCCTGAGTGGCGATAACTTTCTTTGAAAAATTTTAGATGAAAATCGAATCACAAATCATTCTAAACAATCTGTCTTAAGCAATTTACAACTGAGAAATTTGTTTAAGCAAATAAATATAAAGTAGTTTAAAAACAAAATTTGCATAAAAGTTCAATGACCATTGTCGTGCCTGGACGGGCCATTAGGGCTGAATGACTTCTACAAATTTGACCGTAATGGTCGCCATTTGTTCATGACTTTTGCCCTTTTTGGGTCAATTGTCAATTTTGGGGCCATCTTGAATACTAATGAATATGAAAAAGGCGCTTTTTGTCCTTTTTTTAAATCCTTCCTAAGCGGCTCTAGTGGGGGTAAAATGCGTTGACCTCCATTTGTCATTGCCAAAAAGGGAACTGTGACACAAGTCGTTTCTAAGTCCCCCAAATAGGATTTTTGAAGACAAAAATCTAAGGGGTCCCTTAAGTACCCAGCATTCATTTTTCAACCTTTCTAAAAATAAGTGACCCTTTGAATGTACTTAAGTCTTTTAGCAGTTCACACCACTGAATTCTGTCTCATTTTTCCCCATTCGTCTGACGTCATTCGTCATTCGTTTAACCATTTTACTTAGAGTTAAATGCTAATTGGGGCCACTAATTATAGCTCATACATGCATTTTTAACTGCTCAAAAATTTTAAGTGCTTAATAGCACCTTAGACGGAGATCATTTCTTTTTGGTGAGTTTATATTTTTCTTTGTAAATGTTGTAGGTCAACGCCATTTGGAATTTTATTGAAAAAAAAAGTTGGTCAATTCAATACACCAGTTTATTCAGGTTCCGATGGTAAATCGAAATTACGTTTCGCAAATGTAAGATTTATTTTCAAACGGAATTATCAGGGCAATATAATTACTAAATTTTGTAATTGAAGTTAGTTAAAAATTTGTATTAACTTATATTTAACTTGTTCTAAATTCAATTTACGTGCGACTTTTTAGGCCTTTAAAACGGGATAGGTAAGTATAGTTTGTGTGATTATACGCTCGTTCCAGGGGTGTCACACACGAAGCGTTTCTCAGTATTAACGACTCAATTTTGTCAGGGTGCATCTTAAGATTAAAAAAAATCTAGATGTTCTTTTAAATGCTCAAGGGCTCATGTTTTTAAAAAGGTAGTTTTTTTTTAACGATGAAGGGGCCATAAACCAGAGCTGAAATGAGCCAGAAAGAAAACAAGAAGTCAGGAGCACCCCCGTTTTAGCAAAAATTTACCCTAGGCGCTTAATACCCTTATTCTAAGTGCCCTTACTTTATCGATAAATTTACCATAATCACTTTCTTTTCAACATTTCCACGTTATGTCGCGATATTTTTACGTCAATGTTTTACGTCAGTTAAGATTTAATTTGAAGATAGTCAGGCACTTTTCGTACAGAGTAGGTAGGCGAACGTGCTGTTTTAGATTTGTGCAGTTAATTAATTTGTGGTGAAAATCATGAAAATTAAGTGTTGCATTTTTTGCTGGACTTGGTTAAGAAAATTTTATTAAATTAAACTAACTTGTGCTAAATGCAATTTTAGTGGAACTTTGATGCCTTTTGGGTGATTTAATTAACACCAATTAACTTTACTTTGCAGTTTTCTTCTCTTCTTTTCCTCTCAAAGCAATTTGGCCACTTTTACCGCCATTACAATCACCTTTCTCATTCCAGTAAGGTCCAATAACGGTTTTAAGCACTTAAAAATTAAACTGTGTTAGTTAATTTTAATTGTTAGTTACAAGTCCTGTCAACGTACAGTTGTTATTAACAAAAATTATATAGAGATGTGCTCTCACAAGTGGTAGATTTGGTACTGAAGTTAAATGTGGTCATTGTTGATCTTAAACCAACAACAGTTCCCATTTCGTAGCAAAAAAAAAGGTTCGGTTGCTCTAGTTTCTTGTAGCCTAACGTGCCCAACGAAGCAGAAAAGGTAAAAACAACAACGAAGACCCACTGTGTCCAGCAGTAATGAAAAATGACAGCTCGAGAAGAAGCAACATTAAAAAATACCGGGCAATTCAGATGAAAGGCGACAGGGAGAAGTTTTGAAGCCACAAATGAGCTTCATTTTTTTTAAAGTTGAGTTAATTATGGAAAATTGCAGAAGTTTCCACACGTCGCAAATAAGCAACTTCACTTTTTTTTTTACAAATTAAGTGTAACATTTTCTTTGGAACGCGCACGGTAAGTATCTTAAAAATATTCCATTCAAATCAACAAGATTACACAAAATGTATTTTTAAAAAAATCTCTAATTAGTTTGACGCCATACAATTTTTCATCGTAAAAAAGTACGACTAAAGTTATGAGTTATAGATCATTCTTGGAGGCGTGTGTATTCAAAGTAATCTTTAATTGGTTAGTTAGTTAGTTAATTGTTGTTTTTTTTTAAACGCTTTTGAATTTTGGCTTTAGCATTTAAAAAAAAAATTAGAAAAAAAATCAAGCCCTTCAAAGCACTGCTGGAGATCTTTGCGACAAGATTCGCCGCGCTAGTTATGAAATTTTAAATTTAAATCAAACCAAAAACTAATTCATCGCGCTCTGGGAAATTTAATTGGTGATTTGTACAGAAACTTTATTAAAGGATTTATAAATTAACGTTCACTTTTACTTCTTCTTGTGATTAAAGTAAATCGCTAATTACAAATTACATTTGGGAATTGTTATCTTAACAATTGATAGCACGAATAGTTTTTTTTTCTCATATTATTTCGAATCTTTTTATTATTATTTTTTTCCGAATTCTTTGACATTTGCCAATTGGCCTGGTCAACTGTGGTTGTGCTAGTGAATGGGGGAGGGTGGGCATTTCGAATCTATTTGATTTTCTTACTTCCACGCCGTTTGAATTTATTATGAATTTTGAAGTGCAGAGAAAACCTTCAAAAAAGTTGCAAACTTATTGCATTGGCTTTTATTGCTTGTGTATTTTGTAATACGTTTTCACAATCAATTGTGTTTGAAATTTCGAGAAAAAAACTAGAATTTAAAGAGCAATTTTTCCTTTTTTTTTAAACTCATTTTATTTGAACATCATATGAAACGCGGAGATTTGATAAAAACTAAAACTTTTTTAAGCGCAAATAGGAATGGATCTATAGCTCCAGATCACCGCATCCAGCCTCCAGTGATGGATTTTGATCTTTAGCGTCGAGTCCTACGATGTTTCAGTACACAATTGAGTAGGACCAAAACAATTTTAATTGTGGTGTTAATTAGTTAATTGCTACAGAAAGTTACTAATTAAATTGAGTATTTTTTTTTTTTTTTAAAGAAAACCGTGTCACTATGAAATTTTGGACAAGGAGTCAAGTGCTGAGAAAGTGCTACCACGTCCTCTAGCGGCTCAGAGGACGAGTCAGCCGTCTACAATTAAAGTCTAAATTGCAATTAAAATAATTAAGCTAATAAAATTATATTTAGCTGTAAATTAGAGTGATTGTTAGGTTGCTAGACAATTAAGTGCAGGGATTATTTTTCTCACATAATTAAAAAATAACCTCAGTCTGCCCATTTTCAGCACCGACTCTCCTCCGCATCATCACATATTAAGGGCCCCTTCATATTTCTTTAAGGTGTTAAAGGGTCCCGCAATTTTCCCACAAACAATTTTTATTCTTTGAATTGCTGCGCTTTTTTTGAGTATACAATAAAATAATTATTAGAGTCTTGCGCCAATTTACTTACCGACCACAATCACGCGGATTCATTTTTTTTTTTGAAAAAGTGAAGACCCAATTGGGATGATTTGGATCTCTGTCTCATGCTTTTACCAGTGAAAGAGTAATTGTAGTCAGACAGAGTTAATTCATCATAGAGGTCAATTTATTTCTTCATTTTTCACAATGCTCTCAGTATAAGTCAAGCAGCGATGTTGTCACAAGTGTTTGAACGCAGTGTTTCACTTGCCTTGGGAATTAATCAGGAGCCCTTGACAGGGTCTTTAAGTGGCCCTAGGCCCTTTGGGTTTTAATTTAAGGGGTACAATAAGAGTGGGATACGTTATGTGGAACCGGTCTCAAAGTCACTTATAAGATGACGATAAAGATGGTAACATGGTGGAGGTGACAGGAGGTGACAAGTGGTCACTTATCTTGAACCAGTCCACGATTGGTGGAGGATCACTTTCCACTGGACAGGTGACACGGAATTCCTGACCAAGACGAGCCACTTCAAGTGACTTGGCCCCTGTCACGGCCCTCGGTAGATATGGAACAGAAGGTGACAATTAAATACGCACTTAATAAAAATAGAATAAAAAGCTTCTGCGATTAAAATTTTTAAGCGCTGATAATCGCTAAAAATTAATTGAGTGACAGTGTCACCTCGTTTTAATATCCTTGTTCCAAAGCAAAACTAAAAAAAAGAGCTTGTTTAGTAAAAAAAAATATTTTTTGTCTTACTCTCAGCAAACCGATCAAAAAGCTTGGGTACCTGGACAATTCTGAAAAGGCCAAGGTACGAAAAAATAATTTTTGTATAAGGCATTTTTGAAGTACAGTTTTTTATTCCCTACTTTAAAGTGCACATGGTGGCTCATTTATATTTTGTACACCTAATTTGCATATTATTTGAAAACGAGGGGATGACTGCATTTCCTATCACATAAGTCAATGCCAAGCCAAGTTCACGCTCACCAGCGTTTTTCAGTACCGTAAAACTTCAAACAACTGCCTAAGTCTTATAACCGCCCCAAACAATTTCAAAATTCAGGTGTAAAATCTACGTACAACCTCAAAGCTAGACAAAGTCAACACCAAGTCAACGTTTACGAGGACTTTCAGTTACCATAAAACTACCAATAACGACCTGCTATTAAAATTTACCTAATAAATTTACAATATTTACCGTAGATTTTCTTACAAATGTACCACGTTTTCCATACAATTGTTATGTAGCGACCCAAGAGTCACTGACCTCTACCCAAAAGGCTACCACACTAGTTAACCTACGAGCTCCACAAGCTCCTGACCAATAAACTGACCTCGTTAAATTCGCAGTTTCTCAGTCAATTAATGGATTGGCAACGAATGCCGTTTATTTAGAAAACTAATACGGACGATAGTTAGTTGGAAAGCTCACCCAGAACTGTGGAAATTGAATGATCCCTTTTACACGGGCTGCATGTCCTTTTGAAGGGCAATGCAACTCTCTACCCAGCCGTTGGCAACGGTAGACTTGCTTACTAACAAACTAATTAACATGACAAGTTAATTAAGACATTACAGATAAACAGTCTTATCTACTAACGCAGAGTTCACAAACAGTAAAACTATCTCTATGATAAATCTGTCTCGTAACACAATTTCAAACAAATCGTATCGTACACCTTCCTCTACTACATTAGGTTAAACGACACGGTTATGGAAAAGGCGTCATAAATACCTTCCAAGCCGATTCTGGAAATGAATGCATGAATTTACGGAAACTTTTAGAAAAATAATTGAGGCTTTATGTGACAATTTACGGTAAGGTTATAAGTAGATACAGTTATCTGTAGCTCAATCGTTGCCTATTTTTTTTAAATAAAGTGAACCATTCCGTTCAGATTTTTTTTAGAGTCGTGTTCACTATTGAAACAAAGCATTTTTTAGAAATGTAAATTCTTTGCATTTAAAAAAAGAGGAGATTAACAAAACAGTAGGTAGAAAAGGCACGATCTGTCGATTATTTCCTACCGATTCAAAATATGCGAAGGCACAGAGCCTGTCAGCGTTTTTGTTTCAAACGGGATTGTTTTGAACATGTGCATTTTTTAAACTTTTTAAGAACAACAAAAACAAAGCGTGGAACATTTCATTTTCTAATGAAAACAACAATTAGCATGAGCCAACAGGGGATGTTTCGTTTTTTTTAATCTCAAACTTCTTTTTTATTAAAGTTCGTTTTTTACTTTTACGCCTACAAAAAAAATATTGAGGGCTCTTGCGTCTAAAATATATCTGTCTTTTCAAAATTTCGAAAATGACTTTTCAAAAAAATTTATTTCACTGGTTAATTTTTATGTAAAATTATCAGCTTCCGGATATTAATAGAATCGTTACGACGGACCCTAATAATTCAATGAAGGAAAAATACAGCATGAATCTTTGATACAGCATAAACAAAGTTGCGGAATGAAAAGAAAATCTAATTTTTAGAAAGAAAAAATGGTGACTGTAAAAAGCTTTTGGTTCAATTTTGCCGAGTTGAACAAACGTAAAGTTTGGGGTCAGAAATCCAATTCAACCAAATAAGCATCAATTTGTTCTAAAAAAAAATATCTTGCTCTTTTTCTAAATTTGTTCTAAATTTTCAAACTGTCATCATTTAAATAAAAAAATTGAACCTGATGAGTTCTGCAAAAAACATTCGTTTCGTGCCTTTAAATTGTGAAAATCCCGCACACATTTTTCCCTACATCACCAACAGGCACTGAAGTTATGAAAAAACCTGAAATGAAAAGATATGTTGTAATTGGCAAAAAAAATTGTTTTTTTTTAAACAAAGCAAAACTTATTCTAAATTTAAAATAAAATAAAAACAAAAGTCTGTTTTAAATACATTTTTTTATTCTAGCGATTAAATGCATGGCTGTGACATTTTGCTTTGGTTGGAACATGAAACATGTCCCCTCTAACATTATTAATAGCACATAACATTCTGAACACCATTATTTAAAACATGATCCTTTTCTAAAAAAAAAAGCTAACGCTAATTCATTTTGTCGACAATTTTGCATCATTCAATACCAATAAATTTGTAAAGCCCAACTTGCGGATTTACAATAGAGGTTGCGAAAGTCGACCTCTGCTAAAGGTCAATGGCCTTTACATCAAAAGGTGAATGACCCTAGGCCACCATGGACGCCCCCTTAGGGCCAATAGTTGAGCAATTACGCTATTTGCGTGCATAATTGCTCAAAATTTTAAGTGCTCATTAGAATTTAAGACGCCCGGGACATCACTTTTTTGTGATGATTATATTCTTCTTCTGCAAATGTTGTACGCCACTTGGTAATCTTTTTTAAAATGAAGATGGGAAATCTAACAATTTAGTTCTAGCTTTTTGCTGTGTATCGAATGTGTTGAAATTTACATTTCAAAAATGTTACATTTAAATAGAAACGGCAATTATCTTGACAAATAATTACTGAATTTTTTAATTGAGCTTTAATTAGAAAACTTTGGTTAACTTTAACTACATTGTTCTAAATCATTCAATCAATCAATCAATTGAAGGGCTGAGGGGAAAGTCGTTAATCAGAACTATGAAATAATTGCGCATGCCTTTCTATGGGCGACAGCCGAAGTGGCTTCATGAGCGTCGCCTGGGTAATTTTTCGAAACTTACGTGCAAGAAAATGAATTTAGAATTCTTTTTAAAAAAAATTTTCGAAAATAACGCAAAAATTCGTAAAATGGTATTTATTTCAGTAAATCTTTCTGGAAATGCAGCTGAAATGTAATTTCGCTTGAAAGTTCATAGAGCTGCGTAGAATTCTCGATGTAATTCAGGATTGTAGTTACCGATTTTCACCAAGTCTTGTTAGCATTTGGCACAGGTAATGGTGCATTGTATTTTTGACGAAGCACAAAATTGTTCATCGACTGTGGACCAAGTTGATTATGTGCTTATCCTACGTTGTGTCAGACTCGTGTACCAGGCAGGTATATTCTGTGCGGTCGTTGTCTTTTCAACTTGTATGCTATGGCTTCGGTAATTTTCAGCGTATTAGTATTTTCACTGACATCCTCAAAGTGATTCCAGGAGTTCGAATTACCTAGAGTACTCAAAACACACAGTAGTCCTCACTGACATCCTCAAAGTTCATCCAGGAGTTCAAATTGACTCGAGTACTCAAAATACACATTAGCCCTCACTTAGATCATCAAAGTGCCTCCATGAGCTCAAATTAACTCGAGTACTCAAAATACACAGTGGCCCTCACAGTAGTATACCTGGTTATGGTTGTGAAGCTATGTTCAAGTATGGTATTCCGCTGTTTCTCATAATTTTAGCAGTTTGCTCTTTATTCAAGCATATTTCTTTTCTTTTACTATAATTTCCTATTTTGTTGACGCCATATTGCGTTAAAACAATCTAAACTTATATTAAGAATGATATTCAAGCGTTCGTGTCGGAAGGTTTTCAGGACTTATCAAATTGAGAAATGGATTCAATTCCAAATCGTAAAATGATGTCATTTCGTTATTGTTTTTTTGTTTGTTGACAAATTTGCTGACAAACAAACTTTTAAAAATGATTTTATTTATCATTTCTATTTAACGACTTTTCCCCTCAGCCCTTGTTTATTTGACGTAAGGCATAAGCCATAATCAACACGAATTACAGGTTGCACATAAGTTTTAAAATGGTAGAGTAGTAATGTTTAAAGTAAAAGATACATGGTGTTTATAATTGGTTCTTAACTAGACGGTATGATATTTGTTAAAAGTTTGAGGTTGGGATCTTGTTTCAAAAGTACCATGAGCCAGAATAGTGAAATAATTAAAATTAAGTTCGATTTAAAGTTGATTAAAATGTAGGCTGTGTAGATTGTGGATGTGGATGTGGCGATAGTTGTTTGGACCATTTCCCTTGACGGTTACTTGCGTCGTCCCATCGGAGACTTCATGTTTTGTTGCTTCGTGTTGCATGGGAGTTATTCCATTTCCGAGGTGGAAAAACAGGGCGAGGATTGTCAAGTTGTAAGTTGCTAGAATGATGGGAGTTGCTTGGAGGTTGGTTATTGTATCCTACTTCCTGAGAGCCGTTAGTAGGTTGTAAACTATCTTTTGGTTGGGTTTGTAGTATTCCGTGTGACCATCTGGCTTGGCGTCTCTTCTAGCGTTCAATCCTGGTTTTGGCTGTAAGGTCTTCAGTTACCGAATAGGGTTCGCCTTTTAGTTTCCTCCAGAGATTTAGCGCTTGATTTCGGGTTGTCAGTGATTGGAAGCGAACTTTGATTGGTCTTGGTTTGTCAGCAATTGCGATGAATTTGCCAAGCCAGAAGGTTTCTTCGGCAGGTGTATGAATTTTGTGGTGAGCTAGAAATCCATTAACTACCTCGAGTGGGTTCTCCGTTGTTCCTATAGCGAGGCCATGGATCAGAACAATTTGCGGAGTTCGTCAGTGAGCTTTGAAATGACAGACTTCAGATGATCCACTTCTTTTTGTTTTCTAGCTTCAGATTCTTTAAGTTGAGCTACCCGTGCTTCAAATGCTTCAAGTCTCAAGTCGCAAGCTTCCAGTTTAGCCTCAATGGCCTTAGTGATGTCACTAATCTTAGAGATCGGCTCCACTTTCTTGAGAATTGTGGATTGAATTTCCATGATTGATTTAAGTATAACCTCCATGTTGAATTTCTCACCGGGTGTTTCTGTGCCGGTAACCACTGTTGGGGGAAACGGTACTATGCTAGTACTTTTTAATGAAGGTTGGCTTGAATCAATTATTTCTAGGTCATCAAGAGCTCGTTTGTTCCTTTCTTCGATCCCAGGAGTCAGGTTTTGTTGAAACTTCTAAGTGTTTTGTCTCCAAATGTTTATAAGCTTTCCATTCGTTGCATAGGAAATCTTCATTGGTTGTAATGTTAGTCGATTTGTTATTAGTTTTTGCTTTTTGACAGAGAAAAATTTCAGTAGGAGCAGATGGCCGGAATTTTGGAGCAGGCAGCAGGACCAGGCCCATGCTCGGGCTTTTCGTCCGGCCGGCTTTTCTGACAGAGAGAGATTTCAGTAGGAGCAGAGGGCCGGATGTTTGGAGCAGGCAGCAGGGCCAGACTTGGGCTCGGGCTTCTCGTCAAGGTGATGTGTTGTTGGCTGCAGCTTGGGATGTCCGGTCGGCTCTTCCACTTTTAGATTCAGGCTGTGTGGATGACTCGTTTTCGGGCAGCTTCCAATCGTTGTGCTCACCTCGACCTCCAGAGCCACTCCCTTTAAATCAATTTTTTAAGTGCTACTGTTAAGCCTTTTTAAACGGTGTGGCAAGGTATGATTTCGATGATTATTAAGCAGGGGTGTCAACTAGGCTCAATAACTTGTTAGGCCATCACTTACAAAAAATTAAACTGTGTAGTTAATTGTAATTAAGTTAACCACTTAAGTCTTGTAGCGTATAATTGTACTTTTTAAGTTCTACTTTTTTTTGTAGCCTAACGTGTCCAAGAAAGTGGGAAAGGTAAAAACACTGTGTCCAGCAGCAATGAAAAATGACAGCTCGGGAGAAGCACTTGTAAATTGTACCGTGCGTTTCAAAAGGAAGGTGACAATGAAAAGCTTTATAGAAATGGTTTTTTTTTCATGTGTTTTTGTATAGTGAAAGTTTTCTTTTCAGATTTTCCTAATATTTCCAAGTTATATACACGCCGTACATTTTGTATATTAAAAAAGTTTCTCCTACTTTCACGTCAGTTTGATCTTAACTAAAGCTGTGCACTTCTATTAGGTGATCTAAAATTTTGGACTTTTTTTTCTTCTAGAATTATAAAAAAAACGCTTTGAATTTCTTAAACTTGTTCAAACTAATTTAAAAAAACGATGATTTTCATAAGATGAATCCGTGCGTCAAACGGCAATGTAACAACAAGTCAGTTAAGTCAACAATTTACTGCCTCGTTCGACCTGATTTAAGGGCCATGTCACTTAAGGGGAGGCTAAGGGACCATGGGCCCTTAAGGGCACCTGATTCCTGCACTGAAAAGGGCCTTTAAGTCATCCATTATGAGCCATTACAAACCACCAACAAACTGACTCGAATTTAATGCAGACCTCCTCTTGCAAAACGCATCCGGCAATAAAATACTAAAAAACTAAGAAAATGGCAAGTAACAGAAAAAATTTTGTGTTTGTAAAAATCGTAAGTCATATTTATGGCTCCTTACTTTGAATTAAAATTAATGCATTCAAAATTTTGAAAATTGTTTCACTAAATTTTCAGAGTTGTTTTCAAAATAAGAAAGTGTTAGATGTTAAATCATTTCAAAACTCATTTCTAGTTTCGAGCTACTTAAAGCACGCTCTGTAATTTTTCGGTTAAACACACAACAACGCCCGGTGAAAGTTCTTTGGAAAGGATTTGCTTCAACTTTTGGATTCTCTAGCATCATATCGGAATTTCAGTTTGATCCATGCACTGCTTAAATTTCTGCTGATTTTAAGCAGATGATTCAAATTTTTTTTTGATATATTTGACTGGTCAAATTTACAATTTTGCAGTTTAATGGATTTGTGTAATTGTGGTCATTTATCTGATTACATAAAGATCAATTATAATTATCGGTAATTACATAATAAAGTATTTATAATTGGAAAATGCATTATGAAATAA
>JAQFYP010003075.1:0-11510 GCA_034694865.1 Bilobella braunerae | reverse complement strand
CCTCCGCAACTGCAACCCCAGGTCACACACGCACCCCTACTGCCCCACCTGACCTCCAATACCCTATTCGGGCAAGGGATGTGGGAAAACCTTTCGGAAAAAACCCGTGTCCGTCCATTGGCTAGAGCTCAAGGCTTTAACCACTTGGCCTACAAGAGTTGGACAATATTCTAACTTAATACACTTTGCTAAAAATAAGATTCTAGAGTTTGCTATAAAAGTAACTTTCAAAATTTTATGCGTTTCATTAAGTAATACATTATTACTTGATTTAATAGTAACCTTTGGAGCGAGAATTTTGTTATTAAAAATGACTGTGGAGTTTGTTAGATTTTGGCTAGTATGAGAGTTGTGTTAAATTCATTTTAATGTTGTAATTAAGGTGCCTACTAACTTAAGTGACATTCTTAAGGGGCTGAAGATGTGCAATATACAACGGAATTTTAGCATTGAAATTGGTGAAATTCAAGTTTATCATGAGGGAAAACTGATTTGGCATGGTGTGTTCATTAATATTCAATTCATTATGTAAGACTGAACGTCACCTTTTCCCATAAGGAATCTGACATGTCTTAAAAATTTTATAATCTAAAATTTTAAACAGGAACAAATGCCAATCTCATTACCATAAGCAATGTAATACGAATATATATACCGAGGGTGCCGAATTAAGCGCGTACGGTGCCGTGGAACACATGTTCTTACGATATGTATTGTTAGGTATATTGTTAGTTGTTCTTTTACCAAACACTTTTCCAACCATTCCATTTTTTTTATTAGCATTGTAGCAGAATTTAAATTACATTTTACATACATAATCTACAAGGCAAGAGTAAATAAATATATTTTGTTTACGCTTACAATTCCCTTCTGCATATGCTGCTTATTTCCTAATACTCTTCCTTGCTTACCTAAATAATTAGCCTAGGTCATTTACTTATTAAATCAATGTAAATCATGCAACATATACAGTGTTTCCCACGAAAAATCACACACCCCAAAAGAGTTGATAATGAAGAAAAATTTTAAACAATGGCGGGCTTGATGTAAGATTTTTTTTAAAAAAAAGTTTTGAAGAAGTTATCGAGAAGTTATGGAGTTTTCTGCTTTCGATAACATTTTTTTCTTACCAATTCCTCTTCATGGTTTAGATATAAACAAAATTTTTAATATTACGGTATATAAATTGAAGTGGGAAACTTGTATAATATATATCAGGATCTCACAATTAATATTATCATTATAATCTAAATCTAATAATAATTTAGCAATGATAATTAAATAAATATTGAATCAAAGCTAGGGAAATGACAGTGTTTTCTCCAAATGCAATTTTGATAATTTTTTTTTGTAATTTATACAAATTTTTTTGAAGAAATTTGGGATTTCAATCAATCAAAGTATTTTTTCGGCATTTTCTCTCCCCTCACTTCGACAGAATGTTCAGGCGTTTTCGGGATATCCGGTGGACTAGTCCCGACTGAAAATGATAAATACGAGTTAAGTTTGTTTAAGTTTGGGATGCTGAGATATACTAATTGAAACCAAAAGTAAAAAAAAAAAAAAACTAAACAAACTAGACTAACTTAGATTTGTTTAAAAAAAAACCTGCTTCAAAATTTACTTTCTGCAGTCCGCCTTTGAAAATATAAATCGGACTAAACTTTTACTTACATTACAACAACTATTTACTAATAAGCTGCTACATTTATTATAGTATTCATTCTTATATATTTTAAAGTATGGAAGAATGAATAATGAAAGAGTAGTATTACTATTATAATTCTTTCATGTTTTGTTGTGATGCCACTATGTGCAACTAGTAATAGGCTTATTGTTCTAACTGTGAAGGGCAAAGAACTACGTTAAAATATACATAGGTAATTATACATAATTACTGGGGCTTTGAAGGAACTAAAAACTAGGTAATTTGAGTTTGGAGCAAACCCTGTTATGTAAATTGTCTATTTTCAAACGCCTAGAAATTTTCGAAACACATTTTAAAGTAAAGTAAAGTAAGTAAAAATTTCAATAAAAGTAAGCATGCATCTAGCATTATACTTGCCTTGCGGTGACACACTTGCCGTTGTAGGTGTTACCGTATCAGTAGGCATATTTGGCAAACTGCTTGCCTTGGTAGGCTTTGTCTGTGCCTTTGCTTGTGCTAGATAATAGACATAATGAATAATAATTTTGTACAATGGGACTGAGAATTAAGCGGTTATTTTTAAAGCAGTGTTCTCACCCTGCAGCAAATAGTCGCCAAAGGCAACGAAGCAAGACGTTTACAAACTCGTAATATTTTAGAATGGGTAATACACAATTTGTCAACACTTAGATTTTTTTGCTACAAAAAGTAAACTATAGCCACAAGAATACGGTTTTAATGTGTGTAATCTCTACACACTGCAACAATTAGTTGCCAAAGGCACCCAGGCAAGACATGAAGTTATTGAAATTTTAGAACGGTAAACTTAAATTGACCAAACTCTAGACGAACAGTCAGCAACGTTGTGATTGTCATGTTGTGGTATTTAAAATTATAAGCTTACGTGTTGATGGTGTCTTTGCGTAATTCTTGGCATTTAACGCCTTAATTATTTCCGATACCTTTGGCTCTGAAGTACCTGTTGACGTTGCACTCGTATCCTGTTTATTGGTCAAACTGTATTGATTTTGACTTTCTGGTTTCGCCTTCACAAGAACAAGACCTATATGTAAGTTACAAACCATTGAAATTAGTTAGTTCACTGCAAGAAGCTTAAGTCGAAATTGCGTTTAAAGGAATGAGGTTTGATTTGGGGTCATAAATATATGTAATGCTGTTATGTATATATTTATTCTGTTGTGCAAGAAAGTGATATAGGATTTAGGATTCCATATGACGTTTTTTATAGCTAGTGTTGAAGAGGAGAGCTACTTTGAAAAATTGAGCATCACAACTCGAACATTAATGTGCTTATGCATGAGATTGGTCAAAGCAATCTCTTTTTTTCAGTATAAATCGAGATGCCGATAAGGAAGGACCTCCACATGGAGTCCATCCTTCCCTTGGTCACACAAGAATTTACGTCCACTTCACGCAGCCCAAGCGATGGGCATCGATTTGTTTTTAATAGATATTAAGTTTCAGATAAAATTGTATAGAGAAGCAAAGGAGTACTGCTCAACAGCGCTCCTTCGCAATTAAAAAAATTATACTTAATAATACGCAATTTGTGTACATTCAGATTTTGTGATACGGAAAATAAAATATAGAAACAAAACTACGGTTTTATTGTGTGTTTTCTCTCTACACGCTGCAATTGTTTGTTGCCAAAGGCACCCAGCAAGAAGTGAAATTATTGAAATTTCAGAACGGTAAACATTAATTGACTAAAGTCTAGACGAACAGTTGAGGTTGTGATTTTCAAATTATAATTTTTATTACAATTATAAGCTTACGTGTTGGCGTTGTCTGTGCGTTATTCTTGACTTTGGTGTCAAACCTCGTAATTAAGAATGACACACCTTTAATTGTCTCAGGATTATTTGTTGAGTTTGTTGTCGTATCCTGTGCATTGGTCAAACTGAGTTCTGTTGAAGCTACTGGTTTCGCCTCCACAAGAACAGATTTTACTGTAGGTATTTGTGGTACGGAACTATCTACTGCCGATATTTGTGGTGTACTATTAATTTGGTTTGTGGGTGTGAGAGGAGGTAGGAAAGTTGCAGGTGGTGATGGAGTTGCCGTAGTTGTCGGACTTGCAGGTGGTAAGGGACATGTAGGTAGCCTACGCCGATTGTTTGTGGTTGGAAGCTGATGTTGAAGTTGCGTTTGAAGGATTGAGGTGTGGTTTCGGTTTCCTGGTAATGGTGCAGTCGAGCTGCTAGTATTTCCAACTGAGTCTATAAAAAAGTTTTATATTAAAATGTGTAGTGTAGAATATATTACTACAAAACCGTCTATATGTTTGCCGAGTGGGTCTAGTGGTAAAAATGTGGTTTAAGTGGTTAAACGCAGTCACAGGTGATGAAAATGCCCGAGAAAGTTTTTCGATATTTTTGTGAGAATTTAAAAGACTACTTTTATTTGAATACATATATGATAATGAGTCCTTCCTACAATATCCCTAACAACTCCCTTACATGTTGACATGACGCTAAGCGTGAATGTCAAAAAACGCTTCTTTATCTTTACTACAAATCCGTCTGACAACGATAAAAGTCAGCAGAAAGTATATTTTCATTTCACGTAACGTTTGTTCTCTTTGAAATTCGAAAGAAACCAAACATGAACATAACGCTTGTCATTCGTTATTTTTTTTACCAATTAAACATAAATGGAATTAAAATTAAAGTTCAAAACTATAAGCCAACTGTAAAGTCAAATTAGAACTAAACATTCCATTAAATTAAAGCCGACTGCTTGCTAGTCAAGCAAGCAGTTGACCATTCCAACAGTGAATGTGGGGTTGACCACCGTGAATCATCTACTTAGGTAGATGCCGAACACCGTCCTACGCATACCGGCCCAAGCTCTCCTCCAAAAACGAACTTTCCACGCTTCCACTCACCACTACCACACCACCACTTTTTTTTCCTTTGCTGCTCCCGGGACTCGAACCCAAGCTAGGACAAGGGTCCTAAATCCCCCGGACTACAGGCCGTGAGCAGTATGCAGCTTAATAAGTCGTGAGAAGCGGCATCATCGAAATCCGGAAATTAAAAAAATGACGTTGAGCCATTTCTGCGTGCACGCCATAGGCGCATGTCAAAGAGCAAGAGACAAAAATTAAGCTGCATACATCTACTTAAGCAAACCAATTCGGTGTTTGTTATTGTGATTAATAAATAGTAAGAATTCATTTATAAACCGTAAATCTACACAAACTCTAAACGTTTAATAACGATTAAATAATTGGAAATAGCTTTGGATTTTCTTTTAAGTCTATAATCTTCCCGAAAAACTGAAGTAAACAGTTTGCTGCATCAAACTCCGCAAAGTTGACATAAACATTTGGTAAAAAAACTCACAAACATTGGTGGACGAGTTTTCCTGGATTTCATCTACAACATTTGTTGATCCTTTGGTGAAGTGTATGTTTATCAAAACTTAACATTGGCTACAGAGTAAAATTCTAAATACCTTCAGGAAGCTTTAGTGGATCCCCTTCAGCTGCTTTGTCCTTATCTCCCCTTGCAAGATCTAAAGTGTACTGGCCTGGTTCTTGTTTTGCAGTAGCAACTTTTAGGTTTAACGTTGAAGATAAAGAAGTGGTATTTGCATCTGGGTCTGTTACATAAGTTATAATTAATAATTAAAAATTGGTACTAGCAAATTTTGATGTGAGTATTAAAGCAAAACTAACAATACAAATAATTAATACATAAAATTCAGTAAAAATTCAAACTAAAAAAAACAATTGATCCAGACAAAAAATTAATGTGGAAGTTACTTTTGAAACGGAACATAGAATCTTATCGTTAACAAAAGATCGGGGTGTAGTAGAATCAAGCAACACGGATATATCAAAAAAAAATGTGTTATAGACAAGACACAGAAATGATTTTGTGGATTGAAAGCAGCAACGAAACTTAGCCCGTTGAAGTTGATGTTTGTAATATTTCAAGGTGATTTTGAATCTCAAACTTTGACGCAAATGTTCACAAATTGAATGCAACTGTAATATAGCGTTAAACCTAAAAACTAGTTATCGGTGAAAATTAAATAATTGATGAGGGTCGTTTATGCGGAGGATGAACATCATTAAATATACCTTCGGTTGGTGGTTTGTCGTCTCCAGTTTCTGTAATCAGAATTTCAATATAGTTATGAAATGAGCAACAGTAATTTATGATGTGTGTAACACAACACAAAATTCATCATTCAACTTAATACTATTCTGAGGTAATTTTCTAGATTAAATTCAAATAATTTAGAGGTAACCTTTTATTGCCGATTTATCACCTCCCTTGCTGGATAATTTGATCGTATTATCAATAATCCCGTTTGCATTCAAAAGTACTGAAAGTTTCACACTGTTTGCGTCATCTGCAAATTCAACAAATCTTATTTCCATGGACAAAAATGTCATACATTTGTAAATAGTAGAACATCCTTTGTAATAATAAGATCAATAGAGTGCTTCCGAACCTGTATCAAATACTTTTCCAAAAACTGTTCGCATACTTTCCGGATCTTCCCATACTGTAAAAGCGTAGGCTTTCCATTCTTCTTCTTCTGATTTTTTCTGGGAAACAAGTAAATCATCAAACTACACACTTTTGTACTATAGAATATCTATTTTTAGAACCTGTTAGCTGGAGAACATGTTACTTCACCGATTTTGCTAAAAAATTGGCATAAGTACTTGCTCTCACAAGATATAAATTAGGAGAAAACTTTTTTTTCTAAGACTGTTCTTTAAGGACTTAAGGGCCTTTAATTATGAAAATAGTGTCTTGGTGTTTACTAAATATCTTTACAACGAAGTAAACCAATTACTCAAACTCGGTGCCAAATTAAAGCACATACAGCTAACTAAAAATAAATTTTTGGAAATGGACATATATTTTAAATGGACGTTTTATGTTTTTTTTCAACATAGTCTATTCAAACCGTTTAAAAAAAACAGTTAAAACTTGTATGTACTAAATGATGATTGTAAATGCACATATGCATATATGTTTATAAGGGCCCTTAAGGGCTATTAATGTGTTGAAATATAGTTAACTTGATATTGATTAACGTACATACATTCTAACAACTTGAATTGTTTCAAATAGAATTTGTACGAAATTAAAGTAAGAAATTGCAAACCTGCTCTAAAGGCTCAGGACCCTAATTAGTTCTATTCCAAAATGTGTGTTGCGTTTGGATATATGTAAATTCTATAATTTGGCACTGATTTTGAATAACTGGCTTTGCCAAGATATTTAGTAAACACCAAAATTGTATTTCTGAACATGACTGCCCTTAAGTCCTTACGGGACTGTCCTAAAACGACAAAATTTTGTGCTAGTTTGTACTTTGTATTAATAAGTCCTCATGCAAATTTTGAGCAAAATCAGTGAGGTAGTCTGTGCCGGATTTACAGGTTCTATAAACGTTTACTCTATACCTCGATTTATATATTGTTTGTGAACAATACTTGAGCAATTTCTAATCTTTTTATATTCTTATTTACTCTATTATGTTTTGTACTCAGCAGATTTTGTATCCGCACACGTGATATCTCCGCAAACTTCATTTTACTCCTCTCATAAAATCGGTAGTTTTAGTTTAGATGATTGACGGCTCAGCTATGTACAATGCTCTCGCTTTAATTTAAAATGTAATAAAAAAAAGTTTTAACTCACTGGCGAATTTCCAAATTTTGCTGAAAACAACTCCTGTAGAATACTTGAATCTAATGATTCAGCACTTATTAGTTCTGCATAGTTTTCTCTTGAGTGATTTTGAATTGAATAGATCTCAAGCGCATGATTGCCATCGGATCCGCTCAAATACTGGTTGAACTCGTGCGCGTCGAGTGCTACTTTAACGGCCTAAAACATAAAATTTTCAACCAGAGCTTGTAGTTCTGTACAAATGCGTTTGGATTCTGTGAGAAGGGTGTTAGCGTCTAGAAAATCAAGGGCTTACTTCTGTATGTACTTACTTTTGCACTTATTACTAACGTGTGGTCAGAGTCAAGCTTCCATATTTGTAGCAGAAAAGGACAATCTGGAAGAAAGTAGAGTTAACGTTTAGTTAGTGTTGGCTACATTTTTAAAAAACTATGAAACATTACCATATATGAGAACAGTCACCACAGTCATTTTCTGCGTGTATGGATTTTCTACAAAGTCGATTGCGGCGGCAATGACCGATCTGCCTGATATCTTCCCAAAAACATTCAAATTGAGATATTGTTTTTAACATTTAATTATAAGTTATATATGGAGCCTCTTAAAAGTCATAATAAAAGTCGTGCTACAGCGGACATATGAGCCCTTGGCAGCTGACATACAAAAGCGGAAACAGGTAATAGCAGCTAAAAAAAAGGAGCTAAAATAAATTAGCCACAATGAAGCTAAAAATAGAAGCTAAAGAAGTAAATGAGCTAATGCGGAAAAGGGACTAAAATATAAAAGCTAAAGTAAAAGGAGCTAAAAAAATTATATCGTTTATACTAATCTTAATAACATAATACTAATTATTATTAAAATCTTATTAAATATATCTACACATTTTACATAAAATTAATTTTTGTTAATTTTAGGTTGGAAAGGGTTGCTTATGTGTTTTATAATTTGTTAACAATATTATATTGTAATAAACATTATTTGGGTTTAGGCATATAATATTTATATAGGTTATGTTAGGTTAGCTAAATTGATTATTATATTATTATTTATCGGTTTAGGTCAGTGTCATGTCATTTGTCAAATGTCATTTTATTAAAATAAGTATTAATAATTAGTTATTTTAATTATTTTCTTTTCTTTTACTTCTGCTTGCTTATTTTAACCCCTTCTTCGCTTTAGCTCCTTTTACTCTTTCGCTCCTTTTTAACATTACAAAAGCACACTAAAATGCGAAAGCTTGCTTAAGATGGCCGGATATTGAAATCATATTTGTTTGCACAAAATAATTACATTACTATATCATACAATTCTATTTGCAAGTTGAGCAAATAGACCAGCGGAATAAACAATACAATATGCAACCCCAGTTACCAGTTATTTAACAGTTAATATGTATTTTTCATCCTATCCCCAGTTACCTGGTTGAAGTAGATTACAGCAAGACTGAGGACGCCACGCCAGTCATCTGAATGTGGAGGTTTGTTACCATCGTAGGATGTTGAGAAGTACCAAACTATGAAGCCGGGGATAACGCGTGGTTTTGTATCGTTTCGTTGTTCAGCACCTGGCAGGAGAACTGCCGCTTGGATCTGTGCCTACGGTGAGTATCGATAAACGTATTAGTAGTTCTGTGTGAGGGAATGTCCCTAGCATGAAGTACACCTTAAATTTCAAATTACAGCCAATCAGCAATTGCTGAATAGCAAGGCTATATAATATTGTTACAACTTTTGAGTTTTAAAATTTTGAGTTGAGCAAACAAATAAAGATTTAATAATCTTATCGGCAAACTCCAAACGCCATCGGGTCTAAGGAACAACATAATCGTGCCAAAAAAAATCTAATTGTTGTTTATTTTGGATGGGCAAAATTTGAAATGTCAACTTGTGTGACAGCAGGAGTAATAAATGTTACTTATAAATTAGTATCACGGTGCACCCCGGGTATATCGGACATAAGAAAAACCCGGTTGTAATGATCCGGCATTTATGGGCACATAGGATATTTACATAGGTATTTCATTGTAAATAAAGGCAAGCTACAGTTAACCCTGGGTATACTGAACACATTATTTTGGTCTAATCAAATTTAATAAATGCGAAGTAAACTTGGAAAACAAATAGACCGTACTGGCTTTGTGGAAATCTTTTTGAGAGTTATCGTTTTCATCTTTAGTTCTATATCTTAATTGCACTTTGCAGTAGTGCACATGAGAATTTTTATTTGTATGGTGAGAAAAATGTCTATCGACGACAATCTTGAGCTTTCGAGTATCAAGTTTGTAGGAAATTCAAAAACGAGTACTTAAGGCTTTATAATAAGTTTCAATTAGGGATTTCGGTTTTTCAATAACTTCACTCTCAAACTAATGCTGAAGTTCTTTGCACTACCGGTTGGGCCACTGCCGACTTTAAAATTTTGTGCCTTGTCAAGTATCATCTTAGTTTCAAGTCAGTTTCATATCATATAATATCAGCTCTCGTCCATAGGCATGATTGATGTAAGAATGACTTACAAATAAATTTGCAGGGTTGTTTTGCAATCTTCTCAACTTTGCATCTGCATCAGGATCCTCAGAACCGTAAATTTTATTCATCAGTTCATCTGTAGCTAATTTCCCCGCAAAAGGCTCTACGAGAAGATCATATTTATAAAACCCGTTTCGACATTATTTTTAATTTTTATTGTATCACACAAAAGCAAGAAATGCTGTGTTGTGAAATTGCGTTAAATGTCATAAAAATAACTCATAGACTTAATCGAAAGCTAAACTTCAATTTTAGTTTTTTATGCCTTGCCTCAAAAAAACCCTCCAATTCCTTGCGCTACGGTATTATAATAAAGCCTCTATTATGTATATTTATATATATGTACATACATACAATTATATTTATAAATGTATTTGTTTATATTATATATATTTCTATATATATATATATATATGTGTGTGTGTAAGCACTGTGTAAGCAAAGTTTTACCTTCAGATAATTCCTTGAACTTGAATTGGTTTTCCGACCCTGTCAAATTAAAATGTAAACTACTTTCTACTGAAAATATTGAATTCATTTGATTTCATTTCACATTTCTTTAAAAACAAATTTATACCGCTATCGAATAAGACAAGGAGAAAGATTGCGTCGCCTATTTTCTTGAATATAAAAGCAAAGGCGTTCCAGGTAGACGTCCGTATGCATATGTTAAGCAAGCCTGATTGCTAGAAATTGTAATGCATTGAGTGTAAAAGTAGGCCACTTGTCCGGATATCTTATTGCATGAACGCATATTACAATGTGCCCAAAGAACGCACCTTATTAGTTTCTGGTTTACTTAACATGGTTTGAACGTAGGCTTCGTTTTCTGTGATGTTCTTCGCAATCCAGAGGTGGACCAAGTCATCTAAATTATTTAAGTCTCCTTGGCCATTGCCCTCTGGATATTGCAGCATGAGTTTAGCAGCATCAATGTTGTACAATGAAAGTGAATATTTGGAGGACGCGATGGTTTTCTTGGTCCATCGCTCATCCCCAGAATTTTTCCAAAGGTTAACGCCTTCAACTAAAGCCTAGCCAGTCCAAAAATAAATTGTACGCAATTTAAAGCCCACCAAATTCAAGTTGTTGTTTTTGGTACTATTCTTAACAGCAAATTGCAAAAAAAAAGCTGTCTGAAGAAGGAGAGCGATTGTGGGTCATAACATTAAATTCTCTACTTAATTTTGATATTGCTTAGATAAAAAAAAACTTTCAAACATGAAATTGATGGCCTAGAAGTCTTTAGTCTAACGTCCCTTAAACGTTTTCTGTTACTAGTCTGCCGGTTAGGCTGTATGAAACAGAGTAAAGAGACCAAGCTGGTAAAATTATTGGTAAAATTATTATAATTGTATTATATTGCAACCCACATAAAGGAAAAGGAAAAGTCACGTTATTTGACACTCCCGCAGAGCGGATGGTCAACATGAAAGGAAGGGTAGGGATGTGGTAGGGCAGGAGGTCATTAGCATAGATGTTGTCATCAAGCGGAATCAACAAACCATCCGTATCATTCCGTTGTTGTACGGGCCTAGTCTACAAGGAAAGACACCAACCTAAAACCAGGTAAGGCCGTAGCTTTCGCCTGATAACCGCAGGTGACTCTATGCAAATGAGGGCAGTCTTTAGGATTACCTTAACACTGTT
>JAQFYP010003074.1:0-11513 GCA_034694865.1 Bilobella braunerae | reverse complement strand
CCCGCCTAGGATCCTTAGATTTTAGAAAAATTGCCACGTTTGAGGCGTATCTAGACTATCCTCGGTTTGTCACTGGGAAAACCTTAATAATGTTTCGAGTCAAGTGCGTTTATCCGCCACAAGTAATTGAAAACAGCTTGTAAAGTGGTTTTTAGCAACTTCTGGATGCATCATTTTAAAGTTGAACTAATGCAAGCGTAAGATTATAAAATATTATAGCCTTATTGTGCAGAACGGTAAGATTTTCCAATGTAATTTTGCCTTGGTCTTTTCAAATCCTATTAAACTATCTTTTACTTAAATTAAAACTTCCAATAATTATTGTACACAATTTCATTTTCCGCATCATTACAGTTGAAAATTTTAAAGTCATACACACCTTTCAAAAGGAGTTTTGACGTTTAGTGTCTTAGCTTAGTGATGCTAAACTAAACTCCATAAACAGCCAGAATCATGAACTTATTTCTTTGTGAACCTAACACAAAAGTGTGGGCATGGTAATATTTATTGAAACAAAATTTAAAAGTACATAAACTCCAACTTTGGTTTTACAAAATTAAAATGAAAAAAATTGCCAAAATTTTGCTCGAATAGGGTTGCACAAAAATTATTCTTCCGGGAATCAAAAAGCCAAAACTTTTATTGTCTTGTCATATAATATGATGCAGCCCAGGGCCCGAAGTCCGGGGGGTTAGGACCCTTGTCCTAGCCTGGGTAGATGCCGAGATTCAATCTCGGCAACCGCACAAAAAAGTGAGCGGTGTGGTAGTAGTGAGTGGAGGCCTCGAAAGTTGCGGTAGTGGAGGGTGGGTTTGGGCCGGTTTGCGAAAAACAGGGTTCGACCTCTACCTAAGTAGATGCCCTTCGGTGGCAACCCCACGTCCCCTGTTCAGCAGAAAGCTTTCAGCCTCAACCCTCGGAACTCCCAAGTCAACTCACAGGCTGAACCCATCCTACCCTACTCCATAGCACAAGGAATCATATATTTACCAGGCCATAGGCGTTTGTCAAATAGCATCAAGAAAAATAATATAATGCAGTATTAATACTTTCAATGATGTGATAAAAGCAAACTCAATTTAAATTTTTACTACTTGAAAAATTACTGGAGACCGCGTTAGATTCCTTATAGGCTACTATTGCAATCAATTTTGTTTTTGGATTTAGGTTTAAGAATACTTAGGGCCAACGCTAATTTTTCTAATTTGAATATTATGAAACGATGCCAGTAATCAAGAAATTTTACACAGGAATACGGCACAAAAATTATTGGGTATTCAAGTGAATTTCTCCGTGATTTAATCAAAATAATCGTGGATTTCAAGAAAAAACCAGATTAATCCAAAATGCGTCAATGCTTATCGGGAACTCTTTTCTGAAAATAAAATTGATTACGTCAAAACAGCTCAATAACTCAAGGGACCATTTCCCTCTCAAGAATCTCCTACCATCGATTGAGTGGGATTAGTTTCAACACCATTCCATACAAATAGAACAACTGAATTTTCAAAAAGCATCACTAGACTTGCAGTTTAAACTAGAATTTTTTTTCCCTAATCACAACATGGAAGCCGGTAAAATTTTCGTTTTCCTGGCGGCAGTATCGATCGTCATAGGAGCACCATCTAGTTCCCAAATAAAAGCATCAGCAAAATCAGTTGGTAATACTGGCAATTTTTTTTCAGAACATTTCTATAAGCATGATTTGATAAGTGTAACAAGCCATTTCTAAGACGAGCGTCATTTAACAAACGTTTTAATACAAAAAATTTATGTAATGAACAATTCTTGTATATCACGTGTTATAGTAAGCATTTTTTATTACCGTTTTAAACATTAGGATCACACATTAAACATTACCATGCATATCAACTGGTCTATTAAAAATACATTAATTTGTGGAAATAATAATTTTTAATTAAACACAGAATGTGGTCAGACTCTTCACGTAACCGAGTCAGCTAGAATTGAATACAAAGTTGGGGAGTCCTACAACGAGTATGAGGCTTGTCCGTGGATTGTACGATTTGACGGAGCTGCAAACTTGCAATTTGACCTCCAAGATTCGGGATCAGGATATGGAAAATTGACCGTGTCCACTCTGGAGGCACAGCGGTCATATCCTTATGAACTATCGATGTCGGAGTCAGTGGTGTTGTAAGGCTCGTTTAGTTTAGAAAAATGTTTATAATAGATATGGAGTAGAATATGTTGTAATGTTTATGAACATTTAGGTCTTCAGTTCAGCCGTCCAAACTTCTACCAGGTACTGTCGCGGTTATTGTATTTTCAACAACAACATTGTATGGGACTGGATTTGCATTGAATATCACAAAAGTTGGTGAATCAACTGTCACTGTATCGCCGAATAGTGTTGCTCGAATTGTATCTGAAAATTCTGGTGAAATTCATCACCCTGCCACCTTGGGAGAATATTCTAATAATGAATTATCTACTTTCTTAATCGCCCCACAAAACTACACCTCCAATAACTACAGCTTTGGAGAAACAAGGCTCCAGTACACTGAACGGTACTTGCAACGATATTGCTACGACACCGTTGATGTCTGGAGTTTCGACAAATTATACAACAGCTGGCGACATATTATCCTGTGAGAATTATCCTTCACAATTTGGTAAAGTTCTTGAAATGTTATCATTTAACGTTATTCTGTACCATGTAGGATCTGTGGTGGTGTAGGAACTGTAGATTTTCCCTATCTGCAGGATTTGGCCTTGGTTACTTTTTCAACGGATGGCTCAGGCACGAGAGATGGATTTAGCATTCAGTACGAAAGAACATGAGGCGTAAACAATCGCAAGGTCAAGTAGTTTTGGTGCTTGTTACTTCTAATTTCATTGTGAAAATTGAAATGTGTGCAAAATTACTTAGAAATTAACCACGTTCACTCTAGATTTGGGGTCATGGCAAAATTATTGCAAATATTTTTCACAATAAGCTCGATAATATAATTTATAATACATTAGATTATCAAATTGATCTTTGAATATATTTAATAGAGGAAGATGAAAAAAACACATCATTTTGCCACTTTTGTTTTAAATTGTGGTTAGGTTAGAAACTCAATTTGGCTTGAAAAATGCTTTTACGTCTTATTCCCGTAATATTTAGTTTAGAATACAAAAGAACAAAAAATAGTTGCACTTCCACCTTTGCCTCAATTGCATCGTTTTTTTCACAACTAATTTTAACCAGAACAGATCTGATTTTAATTTTTTTTATGATTATGATGCCTGTAATATTGCTAAAGTAGCAGTATGTTGTTTTTTCCTTAAATTTTTAAATTGTTTCAAGCTCAGTTCTCAAATAATTACGTTCCCTCAATATGCGAGTTTTGCCATTTTGCTTAATATCCCGTTATTTTTTGTTTGATAAATTGATTGCGTGAACCAACTTAAATTACGTTGCTAAAAGGCTACTAATTTTGAATTACAAAATTTACAATCTTTTATAAATTGTTAATTTACCTAATAAATTTTAATTTTTTTTTGCAAACTAATTCATTTGTTAACTTTGTATACTTCAGTTTTGCATTATAAATTGTTTGAATGGTCATCAAAGCCAGTACTAGGACGAGGTTTTTAGTTTTTATCTTCGTTTCCTCTTGTCCAAGGCCCGTTTGATATTCCGCACGTTACAAGAAAAGTCGATTACAGTAACGCGAGATGATCAAGCTTTACATTATTTTTTAAAAGTAATCAAGCATTCTATCAACTCAGTGACTAGTTCCTTCAAGTACAAAACAAAATGTCTGCAAGGTTCCGCATCGAGCAAACGGGAAATACGAGGTCGTAACAAGGGCGAATAAGAAATAATGAATCGAAACGTGTTAGCAGGTGACAATACTGTATTATCGTTAAGCGTAATTCAATGCAATTTTTCTTGATTTATTTTTTAGTTATGTACTCTCAAGTTAATACAAAGCAACAGCAACACATCAACAAAGTGTAGGAAGTTGATAAGAGTTTACAGCAATGAGAAATATTGTAATGTCATGAAGTTCAATTTTGATATAGAGCGGAATTGATAATGAGTCACAGCTACACAACATCAATATAACTTATAATATGAATTTTATTCTATTATGAGAAAGTAAGTAAGTTTAAAATTGAATAGGTTGCTGAATGTCGCCAAGGTTCTTACTAGGAAGGGTTCGTTTTGCGTTAGTTACGGTGTTTCTTTGAAAGTATTATCAATTGATTTTGCTCGTCTTAAAATTGGTTTTTGGTGCACAAACTACCAGGAAGCACGGAATTCTTATTTTCCCATATTACAGTTTTGAAAAAATATCTCAGCTTCACGTTAAACTAAAGAAAAGTTGAGTGATACTTTTTGGAAATTGGGTTCAACTATTGGTATGGATTTATGTTGAAATTATTTCTACTCAAACAATTGATATTCTTGGAAAGGAAATAGGCTCTTCAGATATTGCGTCGTTTTGCTTAACCAATTGAACTTTAGAATTTTTGAAAATAAATTGGCGATAAGCTTTGACGTTGGGAAAATCAGGTCTACCTACGTAAGCGAGTCGCCAGACAGTTGAATTGTACTCTACGTGAGAAATGCTCAAAGCTTTTTGCCACAAAATCCTGAGCTCATGAATAGAACCCATTAGCAACGTTAAGCCACCGCCAGGCAGACACAGTGGTAATAATAAAAAAAATTAATGTGCGTTTAAATTTGTGTCCGTTTAATTCAATGTTTACACCGCTTCTATTCCCAGTTAAATAAAGTCGCTTCCGTATCGAAACATAAAATGTTTTTTTCAAAAATTAAAACTGAACTGAACTCCACGTAGCTATTTATGTTTTCCCACAGGTTTACTTTCTGCAGTCGCATGATTTTAATTAAATTGACACAGCCATTGATCTTGCCTGTTTCTATGCCAGTTTTTACTATGTTCTTTGTATTCAATGCATTTTATAGAACAATAATGGGATTTACGTTATTCCATATTGCAAAATCTTTTTCTCACTTTTTATGAGGATACAGCTTGTCTCGCTCGACAAGCCAATCTGAGAGCATTGATTCGAATCTTTGTCAAGTAATCGAATCACAAGTAACAATGTCTTTGCCAAGTGCCGTTTTTAAGTCTGACATGTGTCTTCGTGACTAGGCTGCACAATCCAATGGTAGCAAATGATAATGTTTTCTTAGGCCTCGAGAGAATTATGAAGGCTACCATCATTTGCATACAATTATACTAATGAGGTCTTCTTACCACCCACTTCCTTACTTGTTGAACAGCCAATAAGTGGCAATATCAAATAACGCATTTTTCTTTTCCTAAGGTAAAAGCAATTAAAAAATAAAGTATGGCCCCAATAATCGTAAAAGTATTTGTACTTTTGATTACTAGATGCAAGCCCTTAATTTTAATTCCGCGTCGCATTGAAAATTAGCATTTTAAAGTAGCAGTCAGTAATTTATTGTTTATATGGAATGCTCGGAGTTGAAGTTTCAAAGTTGGACGCTTGTGTTTTGTATAAAGAGATGATGACATGTGTGTTTATCCGCCACAAGTAATTAACTTGATTGCAATTGTGGTTTGCAGATTTTGGAAAATTAAATTAAACAAATGGAACCACTTGCAGGTGAACTTGGCGTTAGGTTATTAAATAACTTAGTCTTAAGGTAGCCGCCGCAGTCTAGTGGTTAGTGCATCGCACACTCCACTCTGCACTCGTGGATTCGAATCCCACGGCCGCCTCCGTCCTCATGTGTGTGGTTTTCCCACTGGGTTTTTCCACACAACTCGGCCCGAATTGGCGTGAGGACATCGGGCATAGGGCTCCCCGCCCTCCAGTGGGTGGCTAGAGCGCGCCCTCGAGCCCTATAGGCCAATGCCTGCAGGGGGTTGTAGCAAATTATAATAAAACTTAATGTACCACATGGAAATGTTTTTGAATTTACTTTCGTATTTGTCTTGTCAAATTTTTTTAAGCCAACCTTTACTTAATTTCAACTTCCACTAAATATTGTACATAATTTCATTCTCCACATCATTGCAGTTGAAGATTGTCTTGTGTAGTCATAAAACACCTTACAAAGTAGATCACTGACGTAGGGTATCTTAGGTTTGTGATAACTCCATAACAGCGAAAAGGGGGAGCGTATTTTTTGTGAACCCTAAACAGAAGTGTAATAATTTACTTAAAAAAATATCAACGCTTTTGGGCAACAAGGTTTTTATCGTGACGCTTTTGGTTACTACGCAATTGCAATTCCGGATTTTGATCTAGGCATCCGTCCGCGAGCCATAAAAATATTGTTATGTAAATCACATTGGCGGATGATATGGAATTTGGTGGCATGTTAGTTGTATGTTGTTTTCAATCGTTAGCTGCGTTATGATTATGTAGATTTGAATTCAAATTAATTATAACCACTGAAGGTCAACTTCAATTTATAAATAGATTTGAAGGAATCGGACATTTTACCAGTAAAAACCGATAAGGACAAACGTCCATTGAAGTTTTTAAGAAATAAAATCACAGTGTTATACTAAAAGTTACCTGCACCTGCAACTTCTGCATTTTTTTTAATTTATTTACCACCTCTCGCAGGCGTGAAACCTATGAGGCGGGGCTATAAGTTGTACCGGTTTACATGATGTACATTGGTAGATTTGCAATAGCCTACTGTGAGCCTTACTCTAAACCTATTGCTAATGTGGCCTGATTCCATCTCTAACAACTCCGAGTTACAACTATACTTTAAATTATTTTAGATAGTAAAAATTATATAAATAAGAATAAATCTAACATGATTGAGTTTGGCTTTCTGCCAAAGTCGGGTCTTGCGCCTCCCTTCCGAATGGCACAAAAAAAAAGAACAAAGGCAAATGAGGCCTAATATGCCTAAAGCAGTGGCTGCAATTCCAAAGACAATTGCCAGAATTCGGTTGGCGTAGGAGGTGCTTCCAAGGGCTTCCAGTTCATTCTGATGCTGCTTTCCTGAGAAACTCAATGGCAGCCACGAGGTTTGGTGCATAAAAAAGTTGAATCTAAAAAACCGAAAATTATTTACTTAACTCGACACCCCATGGATCAATGTGTTTATCGCTACCATCATAGGCTCCATGCAGATCACAAAGGCTCAATGGACGAGCGCGATGAAGAATGTTTTGCTGATTGTGGTAAGCAGATTTATGAGAACTTTGAGCTTGAACACAAAGTAAATTAGTTTTATTTTTCTTAGATTTTTATTGCCCGTACTGGCCACATGTCAGTGATATTTGCAATTGACGTAATGAGCCGAATACTCTTTTTTTAAAATACGAAGATAGGAAAAAAAGTCAGCCACTCAAAACCTAATTTTATGTTAAATATTTCAATCAGCTATTTATACTTAAGGATTTAGCCTCTGTTGTGAAGAAAACTGCAAAATTTCAAGGCAACACCCTGCCTGATGCATAATTATCAACCCTGCTTGAGCACCTTGAGTTTTGAATCGATGAAAAGAACGGTGTAGTAAGCCATGTCGATATCCGTGATCGCTTGACACAAATAAATGGGACACCGAGAAAGTTACATTTCGTTCGAAAAGAGAAAGTAAGTTCTTGGAAACAGGAATTGAGTGCAGAATCAAACAAGAAATTAGACAATTGTATGGCAAAAATAGAAGTCAAGAAAATGATAAAAATTAACTCATGCATTTTGCACTCATTGTGTTAAGCACGCAATACGGGCTTGGCCCAGTGCAATAAATGTACAATTTTGGGCGGAAGCTAACGCAAAGACAAGAGAAAAATTCAACTAAAATAGGTCACAAATTTTGTCAAATTTGGAAAGAGGAAGTTTTTTGGAATGTAATTTAACTCATTGTGTTCGATTGTTTTCCTTTACGTTCGTACTCTGGTTGCCGAGTCATTTCTTTCCCATAGCTTATAATCATATCGACTTTTTTTTAATAATAATAAAAATTAATACCTAAGTTCTTTGTTTTCCACTAATCCTACTTTTCCTAACTAATTAAACGATAAATGAGTTTTAATCGCACATTCTTGTATATTATATTAAGAGTGTTCTTTAAGGGCTGTAAGGTTTATTTTGTTACTTTTTGCCGAAATGGAATTGTCTACTTAGGTGACTTCTCTGTGATTAGTATTACAATCTTTCAGCTGCAATGTGAAATTCGTCTTACCACGATTTATTTGCACTGGTGTATTCTGGAAAAATTTGCACATCCATTAAAATGCAATAATAGGTATTTTATTAAATATGATTGGGTTTTATGTAAACTTTTGGTAGAGTTTGGTTGATTTCTAAGAAAACTTGCGTATTTTCAATTTGATTTAAGAAACTTACAATGAACAGATAGTTGGGGTATTAAACTATTTCATTAGGTGCTTCATGTGGTCTTTTGTATTGGATGTTAAAATCCTCTCGCGTTCTTGCACCGTTTCTTAAAAAAGTAACTAGCGCCAATTCCTGTAGGTACGGAAACCCGGCACTTGCCACACCACCACAGATCTTGTTTGCCAACCCTGACATCCCATGTCCACCCTTCGACAAACTCGTCCACCTCGTCACACTTGGACTGGAAGAGGATCAGAGACGTAAGACTTTGGGCATGGTGCACTAGAAGCCTTGACTAATTACAATTAGCATTTAATTAACTTAAGCACTTGATTCTATCAAAGACATAATTACGCGGTTTTATTTACATTTACTTATCATCGTTAACAGCAATATGGAGCTGAAACCGTACGTATGCGCAGGCTTTGTTTATTGTTTAAACAGAAATGTTTGTTGTTTACGGATCCTGTTTACTTTGACTAAGGTGCCAGTGTTTTTTTTAGAAATTGACTTTGTGTAAAATTGAAATGTTTGTTTGTTTATGCTGTAGGTCAAGGGGCGAAGTTGACGAGTATTTCGACCAAACTCGGTTGGGTTGGTGGTGTGCTTGATCTGGAGAACCAAGGTGGCATGACCCTTTTAGACTTCTAATATCCACTGTTATTTTAATTATTATTATTATTAATTAATTTAATTATTATTTTATTTATAATTAATTAATTGTAATCTCAATTGATATAATCTATTAATCTCAATAATCTCAATGTAATTGATATTGGCGATCTCTGAGACTGATGAGACTGAATTTTTAAGTGAACTCTAAATGCACGAAAGATATACCAATTTGATGATCAGCATGTCGACTATCCTTCATCATCATTTTGTAATTGTATTTGTACTCAATTAAAAGTGATCAAGCCATAGAAAACTAGGATAACGAGAGCAAATCAATCCAAGATGCTGATGGAATCTCAAGAGACAATAACAGATCATAATTTGTTACTTATAATGCATAAGATCCACGATCTTATTTACTGGCAGAAGATCATGAAGAGTGACAAGTATCTACACACTCTACCTAGCACTTTACTGCCGCATTCATGCTTTTATTTACCATATCACTGGAATCAAAAAGTTTAACTTGGACTGTGTTACGTGCCGCACTAACGTTACATGACACAATTCATTTGATTGTGGTGGTATACGTTCATATACCTTCTCTTATCTTCTAGCTGCAAGATTCAAGGATTTATAAATATATTTATAAATTATAAGTTATGATGTAGCATTATATAAAAAACTTACACTTTGACTAAACACAATTACATTTATAACAGCCAAGAAAGTGGTTCAGAAGGACTTAAGA
This sequence comes from Bilobella braunerae, assembly GCA_034694865.1. NCBI lineage: Eukaryota > Metazoa > Arthropoda > Collembola > Poduromorpha > Neanuridae > Bilobella > Bilobella braunerae. Next base: position 1,825 of record JAQFYP010003074.1, on the reverse strand, counting down.
CAATGCAGATCGTGTTACAATATAGAAATATTTTTCTTCTCACTACTTTATTCAATCAAATAATTGCTGGGATTCTAATGCCAATCTTATATTTCGTGGCATCAATATCTGCATATGCTCTGGCCCACTTGTACGGAAAAATTTCAAACTTTTATTATCCTTTTTTACCGGTATTCATTGCAATATTCCACACTACGCTGCTCCTTTTGTGCATTCTAATGGTACAAGTCTATGAAACCACAATTGAAATGGAAAGAAACGTGACTGTCATCACTCTGAATGAATAAACTCCTTCGTTTGGACAAAAAAAATTCTCAAATCTTGCAAAACTATTCGGCATTACGTGGGAAACTTTTAATTTGCCAAGAATAAGGCTACAACTGAAGCCCTTGGAATAGCGCTCAATTTGACAGCGTTTATTTTGCTCTAAAAGTATTATTTAATTTAATAATTCTACTCCTTTTTCATTTGCAAATATAAAATTTTTCCGGCCCGTTTCATTAGGAACTTCCAAATCTTAATTTTGGTACTATTCGAATGAGTAGCAGAAAATTAAAAAAAAATCTTAATCTGATCTGCAAGTTTCTTTTTGAAACCTAAAATTTATTGGTAGCAATTCAACAGGGGAGAGCTTTATATTTAGATTAACCTTTATCCATAAATTTGTTCACTGTTTTCACATAGTTAGAATTTTTTCTGATTCCTTCTTGCAGAAGAGCGTACGACAACTTATTGCATTTGTCATATCCTCGATCATCAACGCGCTTTCTCTTTTTTGAAGGCTTAGTTAGCTAGAAAAAATTTTTATGTCTAGTGCATTAAAATATTAATACTGGACAAATTCCTTAAATTATCATATTGGGGGTTGAGTACAGGTTAACATAAGGGTTAAATAATGTGCTGTAAGTAAAGGTTAAAATATTGGATAAGCATTGAGTTGAATTACGGATAAAATTCTACACTTCCAATTCTGTTCGGTGAGTATATGCCAGCCTAGCTTATTTTATGTTAATTTATCGAATTCTCCATAAAAATTTTAAATTCATGTGAATTACCTAACTCATCTTTTCTTTCTCAAACGACAGTTTAGTTAATTTAACTTCTTCTTGTCTCTTTTGAAAGAAATACAATTAAAATTTCTCTAATTTCCACCACATTTTATTAATCAATCACCTCGAACACTAGATAAGTAAAACCAAAATTCAATGTATGAATGTTTACAGAAGAATAAGAAAACAGTTCCAAGTAAACGGACATTGTCGCAAGCGGTTTGCTAAGGTATCTTTTAAAGTCCAACGCTTTGGAAACTGTCCTCTAAAAGGGCCTGCGAGGTACCTAATTCAAACTTCAGGAGGCTTCTAGCTAGGAAGTGCTACAAGCACCTAGTGTTGTTGTATGCCTTATTGTTTTACTTTCCAGTTATTTACGTCACTCTTCTCTTGTATTGGATGCTGAATCTAGTTTCACTTACACATAAAACTAGGTTAAAAAAATCTGAATGTGATATTTACATTTTCAGTTGTGATTACACAAAAAAAACTTACGTTAGAACACAGCAACTAATTCTAGCGTCAAGACAAAAATTTTTATTTAAAACAAAAAATTTCTGTTCATAATTAAAAATATTATTAGGCTTCTTACCTTAAAAATGGAAAATAAAGCATAATAAACCGTTGCAAACGCACGTAACGTAAGTAGCGTATCAAACAAACTCAACAAATAAGAACCCGGAAACGCCAATGTTTCCTGTTTGGGGGTCATCACACTTAAGGGGAAAGGGTCAAGAGTCACATGGGTCATTCAAGAGCATCATAACTTTTCGTTT
>JAQFYP010003073.1:0-11518 GCA_034694865.1 Bilobella braunerae | reverse complement strand
CTTTTAACCAATTTAAGAAAAGTGACGCCGACTACCGACGACACGATTATGCAAACTCTTGGTCCCGTACGGGTTAAAATTTCTTTCTGATTTTTTTTATTTAAACACTTGAGTTCTGCGCATCTTCTCGCCAAGCGAAATACTACGTTTGAGACTCAAGTTTCAAGTCTAAAGGCCTCGTAAGAGGCCCTTAAGTTAATTAAATGCACCATAATTGGATCCAAAGGACCTCCGCTACTCGTCTAACTCAATACACCCAATTCAAAAGTAATTATAACAAAAAACTTCATTACAGCAAAACAGCAAATCTTCAAATACCCTACCACATGCTAACGAGGCCTTGAAACAATTAACAAAGATTAATCTATAATTTAAAAATGAAGCGCCATTCAGTAAAAATTATCAAGTTTGCCGTTGACGAACGTTATCTATAGTTTTTATATATTTGTAGAGTTGTTGAGAGTATTGTAAACTACGTTATAATTTAGGTCAGTAAGGCTGAAAAAGTTAGGTTAACTAAGCTAGGTTAAAGAGGTTCGGTTGCAAGTCAAGTTTTTAGATTCAGCAACTTTTAATTCAAGTTCATTTCCGCAAACTCTATAGAACAGTGCATTTTGAAGAAATTCTTAAAAACGCTATTGAATTTCGAGAATATGCGCCACTTTGACATACAAACAATTACCTGTTCTAGCAAAAAATCGTTTTTAAAAGTTCAAAATCTAAATATTTTATGTTGGTTTAACACTTCATTTGAAAGCTTTTCTGTCTTGCATGTTAGCAGAAGTTATTGAGTTATCCAGAAGTTAACCAAAGAATTCTAACATTAACCTAAAAACAAATTTCAAGTTAACCTAACATAAATCTATTATAAACCAACTAAAACAGCTTAACCTTAAATTTCACACAAATTTTTGTGATTTTAGTGCCGAATACTAAAATATTCAATCTAAATACTACTTGTAATTGTGGTAATAGTTTGTTGCGACATTTTTAAACAAAATGTTCAAAATTTGTATTCTGTTTTTTAGAAAGAAGAATGTGCAGAGCGTTTCTTGATCACCGTACAAAAAGAAAAAATCTCACTAAAAGTAGCCATCGGAATAAATAAATGTTGCAAACTAAAGCTCAAGATTTTCCACCTCAGCTAACTTTTTGCTTTGGTTTAAAATCTAAAATTTTGTACTCCAAATGTTGTTAGTCATTTCTTTTTGTACGGCATATAAAAACGCTCTGAAATTTGAAAAAGAGTTTCCTTTCATTAAAATGGTAATGCAGTTATTGGCTCTTCGATGGAGGGGGAGGGAGGTTTGCTGTTTGCTTGAAAAATCGCCTTTCAATTTTTTGTGCACTTGCAAAGTTGATCCGAATTTCCGGCTCAAAATAATCTTGAACAGTTGCAACAAACCGAGAAAAAGGATGATATTTGGAAAGGAGTAAAAATAGTGTTCAAAAAGTTTTTTTTGTAAGCTTTTCGAACAAGATTGAGTACTTTTTTTTAAATCTTTTACATTTCACTTTAAATTATCTGCTCACTCCTCCGCGTCTAATTCATTGTCCATATAGCACTAATTTCCATAGAATTAATCCAAGGGCTTATTTTCTAAAATTTCAAGACGTCTAATTGACCCGATCAAACAACCCCACAGGAGTAAAATTTACTCTCATGATGGCGCACATTATCGCAAAACATAGAATAGTTGGCTTTTCTAAATTTAAAACAAAAGTTGTCTCTATGATGCAGCTTACACGTTGGAAATAAATGCACATTTGGTAAACCAAACTTTTGACAGTGTCATTTTTTATCAAGGCCACACGCAATTTCTTTTTTGGAAAATAGATTTATGCTATAAATTTTCAAAAAAGTTAAAAGAAAATCCAACTTTTCAAAATTGTAGCGTATAAAAGCCGTAAATTTACCAAAGTTGAGCCAAACGAACATTTGTTCTCATTGAGCAACTTCAAAAGTAATGAATTTTCATATTTTAAAATTTTAATATGGAATTTTGTAGTTATTATACCTTGCGTTTCACGACAAACATAAATTTCAAATTTAAACATTGAATAGTAAACAGTTCGTTAACTCATAATTTCTTCCTTGGATATTAAATTGGGCGTAAAATGGAACTGAATATTAAATTCAAAAATTTTGAAATTGAATACAAGGGTCACCGTGCAATAGTTGACTCTCTCAGGGGAGTGATATTTCAACGTTATTTACAGTATTACAGTGTGATATGACCTTTTGATTGGTGCTGAATGGAAATTAGAGACAACCAACAAGTTGTGAAGCACCCTGTAACGCGTTATCATGACTCTGTGAGAGAAAGCATTGTTCTCTCCTATTTCTTAAACCCTTTATTTGATTGTGCTTTCTTTTGTGGCCATTGACGGAGCCCTGAGCCCTAGATTTACCCCTTATGGACCAACTTTTGTGACTTTCTGAGGCATATTTTCCCTTTGTACACGCTTGACTCACTATTGACGGTAACTTTTCACTCTTCTGTAAACTGGGTGAAAGTAAATTTGGTGAAAGTTAGTTTACAGGTTCAAGTTGAAGGAGAAAGTGAACGGGCGTCGTTTTTATGCGACAGTGAAAACTGACGGAGGCTATGCATTATTTACAAAACGTTTTGACACCATAAAAAAAATTAAGTAGAGCAATTTTCTCCATATAATCTAAAATTAGGACACAAACGCCGTCCTCGCTGCTTTCACCACTTTCACTAACTTCCAGCTTTTTAAAATGCACTAACAAGAGTGAGAAACTTAATTAAAATGGAAGTTTAACAAAATCAAATCCAGAAGCGATCAAAAGTCCGTCACTTTGCTATTACACGATTTAAATGACATGCTCACATAATGTCCTTCGAAATGTGAATATTTCTGAAAACAAGCCACTTTTATTTTGAAAATTAAAGCTTTTTTTTTAAATTTCAGAACAGAATTATGCTAAATTCTGCAATATGTAGCTTAACAGAAGCTGGATTTTTTGTATCAAGAAAGCAACATCATTTCCTAAGATAGGAGGAGCCAAAAATTAAAATTACAATCCTCCTGTCCTAGGACGGGGTTGTTTGGGTTTCTTCCTAATTTAACATAAGTTGTATGCCTTCATGGACATCAATTGAGTTTGACATCAGTTAACTTCAATCGAAAATGATGTCAAACGTTATTGCGTAATGTGCTAACTAACCACATCACCGTATACTAAAATTTTACGTCAAAGGTTATAAAGTTTCCCAATGACCAGTTGAGCGATGCGTCTGAGAGCTTGCTTCAAGGTTCTAATTTTATTGTTCAGATACGGGCAACAGTGTTACATGATTCATTCCAATTAGATTTAAATTTCAAACGATTTTTAATTTATTACACAAATGGTTGTAAAATAAGCTAGGAAATGCCTATCCTAGGACAGGCAAAGTTTAGTTATAATTACTGGGTCCTCCTATATCTAGAATGGGCGTAGTGTTGTTTAAAAATTCAAACATAATTCACAAAATGTTAGAATTGTGTTTTAAAGTTTCCTCAAAATTACAGAATTTCAAAATTTTCAAATCACAGTACAAGATAGTGGATAGTTGGAGTCGGTAGTCGATATTTCATTCAATTGTCATTCTTAATTAGCGTCAATTAGCGCTCTATACATTTAGCAACAATTTCAGATGTAGTCAGAATGCCTCGGCTTTCTTTTTTGATACGCAAAGGGCATCCAGCTGCTGTCATGCCGAGGCATTTTGCTTGTTTTTGCGCTGAAATTACGCAAGAGGGCTGAAATGTCCGAATGTCTGGTTAGAGAGCAAATTCAAGGTATTTGAAGTGTAACATTTTAGGAAACGACTAATTTATTGTAAATCACAATTTCAAAAAGTTTTGAAAATCAATCCTTTTCTCCTTTTCAAATTTTGTAAGTGCAATTTTAAATACAAATTTAGAGATGTTTGAGGTTAGTGAGTGTTTTATATTTTTTTCAGAATCTATCAGCACCCATCACATTTGAAAGTTCAATTTTTTGTGATGAGTGTTTAAGATGTAATTAAATTATGGAAGTAGTTAGTTTGCTACAGGAAGCGCTAGTGTTTGAAGCGTTTATTAAAAATCCAGCGATAACTTTCGAAGTTTCGCAACTTTACACAAAAAAAAAAAACTGTTTTGTTTTTATTTTAATGTCTATGATTTACATTGCCTTGTGATTTTTTTTTAAATAAAAAAAACTACTTTTTGAATTTTAGAGATTATAAACCCCGACTGCGTAAAATTAGCCTATGAAGTCCCATATTTTGATAATTGCGTCTATGAGGGTTCTCCCACGCAGTTTCTCGAAATTCAGTAGCGGTTTTAGACTACATAATTATGCTTCCCATGGGAATGTTGAGTTTCCAGGATTCGACAGCCAATACAATTGCTCAAAAGTAAATTAGGCTAATTCCTTAACTTGCTTAACTCGATTGAGTACATTTGACCCGCTCCAGAAGAAAATTTCTCAAAAACTTTTTTATAATTTTTTTTTAATTAGATAAGTTCTTTTTTTAGACCTACACTGAAATCCTGAGCATTTGTCAGTTGTTAAAATTTTGACAAAAAAGTTCTCAAATAAACCTTGCATTTCTATTTAATTCAGCGTATCTAGCTGAATTTGAGACTGAGCGACACCGCGTCTCTTCAAAATTATGTAATTGAAAAAAAAAACTCAAAAAAGTGGGTAGGTTCGCATTCATACAGGCGAGGAATTTTTGATAATTTAGTTTTTAAGTCATTCTGTTTGTACGCCGATTAAAAAAAATATATGTCATGTAGATGGGCATAAAATGTTCTGCAGATTATTGTGTTGAGATGCTGAGGCTTTGCGTTGTTAGGGAGAATTGGAAACTTGCCTTTGCATTTTGCTTTTTGCATTTTGCATGGTTGATGTAAGTTAACATAAAATAAGTTTAATGTTTCACCCACTTAACTATAATTGCAGATTATTTTAATTTTCAATTGACATTGCTCCAATTACGTGGAACCGTTCTGCGGCAGAAAGCCGATACCAATAAGAAGTGAAACAAAGTTTTCAAAACCTTGCTTCATTGCATTTTTTTATTTATGAAAAATGAAATTTGGATCATGACACATATTTTTTAATTGGGTTATGTCAGCCTTGGTTTTGGCGGATAACAGTTCTCGAAAGAGCAGACAAAAAATAATTGTTGACCATGTTTCTTTTTTTAAGAAAATTCCGTTATCATTCTTCTTTCGACTTTCATTTGCACTAAAAAAAACGGTAAAAAAAATGTAATGAGAACAATGAGTGCTTTTTTCTCTTTTTTTTTTTTGGATCGTGAGCTAGTTGCAGAACGGTAGTGGTTAATTTTTTTTTTTTGAAAATTTTGTCTCAAAATAAAAATGGAGCCACGAAATTTTAGATTTAAATTTTAGGACTATATCAGGATTTAAGATTTATACCTCGGCTGACTTCGCTTGACCTTTCCAATTGCAAAATAACTTTTCAGCGCAAATGATGACTGTTTTCTGTAAATTGGTTAAAAAAAATTAAAGAATCATTTAGTCGTAGTAGATAGTCGATAATCTGTCATTCAGTCAGTCAAATAGTCATTCAATTGTCGTGGAGAAGGCTTCGCTAGAGAACGAAGTATAAGCAGTGGTATTTCATAAGCTGACACCGTTTTTAATCAGCGTTAATTAGCGTTCTGTCCATGTATCGCTTCACTTAAGCGCTCTTTTCCAGGAACTGCTAACGTTTCGCTGGAAACATAACTGTCCTCTTATTTGGAGGCCTCTGCTTTTTTTTTGACATGCAAAGTGCATCTGTTTTGCTGCCCAAGCGTTTGTATTTCTTTTTGCACTGATACAAGACAAGAGCGCTGAAATTTTCCCAATGCCCAAATTAGAGCTTACAGTTAGAAATAAAGTTCAGGATATTTTTTTTTGTTCTTTGACATTTCCCCTAAAGGTCAACATGTAGGGAGAATTGTTGTTCAGGATATTTGAAGTGTCGCAATATGAAAACCAGTAATCATTAGTGAATCACGATCTTAAAGTTTTGAAATAAAATTTGCTCTCCTTGTTAGTTTCGCGTCGGGTTTCAAATTTTGAGTGCGTTGCATGTGGAAATACTTATAACGCAAGTTTGAATTGGCACAATAGTTTTTATAAATGCAAATTTTGAAAAGTAAATTTTACAAATGATGTGGTTTGATATTGCTCTAATTCTTGCTCGAAACCCTACAGGAGCAAATTAGAATGAAATTTCAATTTGCTCCAAAACTTTCACTGAAATTGAAGATTTGCGTTTAAGAAGTTGCAATTTTCGGGAGAAAGTAATAGAGGATCGCTGCGTGAGGCCCTATCGGCTTGAAGTTGTGCAGTGGTGAGGCGTCCAGTTGTGCTTGCCTGGGAATGTAAATGGTAAATCCGATTCTTCATCTAATGGAAATAAATTTAGTTTAAGAGGGGTTTTGAATGTGGAGCCTTATTCCAAGTGCAGTAGCGGCGGGGAGTGCTTTGATTTCAATGCAAAAGCCAACTTCATAATTTTGAAAGAATTTATTGACTCGAAAAAAGTGAGGGAGAAGGCATTTATGGGATTGGAGATGAAGAATGAAAGCCACAAAATCGGCTTTAGCATTTTGCCAAAAGGCACTGCAGAACTTGAGGAAAAATAATTTAAATTAAATGACGCTGATACCAAAAATCTACCTTTTAACCTAACTTCCTAACCTAACTGGATAACGATATTTATAACCTAACTTATTAACATAGTTTATAACCTTACTCACGTGCACGTGTGGTACCTAAGGTAGCATTTTTCTGTGCCGAATTTTCCCATTCCTTCTGAACGGCGTTTAATTTAAAAATGTTTGCTTAATAATCTCGTGTTTGTTTAAAGTGTTTTAAGGGTACTTTTGAATTAGGGGTTATTTAATTAGGACAAAATCAGGGGAAGGAGGAGGCAATTTTTTAAAAATTTATATTGTGAAAAAGAATATAAAAAATATGATATGAAAATATAATATAAAAAAGATATATATTTTGTAATTTTTCACGTTCATTTTTTAGAAAATGCTAAGCATGAATCCCACACGATGAAACACTTGGACTTAACGTTAGAGAAAAGTGTAATGGTAGGTGTGTGTTTTTTCAAGATACTGAAAAGAAACAACTGTTTTTAACACAAGTAGCTAGATGAATCATTAAAATATTGAATTTCAATTTCTCATCCATGATTACTTCGCATCTGGCTAAAAAATTAAAAAATTAAAAAAAAATTGAATTGTCGATCAAAACATCTCCGAATGAATTTTTAAACGTTTTTTTTTCAATTTTTTTTTCTGATTTTGTACCTCATGCCCGTATGGGATACTTGTCCTTCTACAGAATAAAACGAACTTCTGTATTATTAAAAATAAATTAAATTAAAGAGCAGTCCAAAAAGGAAAGACAAAGAATAAATAAAAATGATTTGTTTTGCCTAATTTAGTGGAAAGCAAAAATTTAGCACTTAAAATAAAAAATCTGTTTTTTTTTTTTGGAGTCACCAATATTTTTGATTGCTTGAAGCCAGTTACAGCAATTTTCAACAAAATGCATTCCGGAACGCTATAGCCAGTTGTGACGAGTCTTTTAAGCGCTAGTTAGCTAAACACACTCGCTCGCAACAAATTTTAAAAAACTTGCTTCTAAACCTCTTTCTAAATTGAATTCTAAACATGATTCAAGATTTCCAAAAACAACTGTTATGATATTTTTTAATTTTATAAGCTCATTTTTAACTAACACTACAGCAATAATCTGCACTAAAAACTATCAATATTTGTCAATTGTTAAAAGTACACAATATAAAGCTCAAACCTATCTATGCACTTTTAGATCAACGCATCAAGCGCTGAATTTGAAATTGACCGACAGCGCGTCTTTTCAAAATTTTGGAAAAGTATTTGAAGATGGATGGAAATTTAGTTTCACAATTCTCACAGATGAGAAGTAGTAAATACGTTAAATAAATCGTCGTAAGTGGTGAATTGAGTACCCTTTAGAAGGACCCTTAGCGTTTGGGGTTCTAAGGCCTTCAAGTGAGTGGTGAATGGTGATCAATTGGTCCCTTAGGATCTACGTGGAAAATGGAGCACTGTGCCGTATTTATGCGTTACAGTCAAAATATATAAGCATAGTTTTGAAAATGAGGAATTGATGTTGGCTGGTGGAGGTTACCAATTAGCAATGATATTTTTGAAAAATCGTTTTTCTTTTAAAAAATACTTGTGAAATATGAAATAGTGTATTTTAGATAATGGAGCAGTTCCATATTTTTATAGATATTTTTTTAATTTGGTCATGACAGCCTTGGCTTTGGCCAAGAGCATTTCTCAAAATAAAAAAAAATTAAGGCCATGTTTTTTGAAGGAAGATGTTTCTTTTTTACTTTCACTTTTCTGAAGAATAGTCTGAAAAACTTGACGAGAATTTTTTTTTTCGTTTTCTAGCACAAACAAGAATGGACGGTAGTTAGGTAAGGCTAAAATCCAGTTATTATTTATGTCATTAAAAGTATCTACATTTCGAAATTTATCAAAGTTGTTTTCAACCTATGGTCCGGTTGCATTAGCCAATATAAATACTTTCTTTTTATATCAGAATCATGTCCCTCAAAAATTTAAATTTTGAACCTACAAGAAGTTAGGTTTGGGTTTTAAAGTTCCCTCAAAATTACAGATAGTTTTTAAGCTGTCAAAATTTTAAATTTTGAGCAGCGCAAATAATTTGCATTTCCTATAAAATTTCCAAATCCCAGCACAAGATAGTCGCGGTGGATAGTTGCAGTCGAAAGTCAATATTTTATTCAATTGTCCCAGGGGAAACTTCGCTGGGGAAGGATATGTATACGATGGCGTCTATGTCACTGAAACCGTTCTTAATTATAATTAGGGTCAATAGCGCTCAGTCCATCCAACTATCGCTTCAATTAAGCGCTTTATTTCCCTGGAACTGCTTCCGCTTTTGCTGGAGACACAACTGTCTCAATTTCAGATTTCATTACGAGGCCTCTGCCTCTGCTTTTGACACGCAATGCACTTCCAGCTGCTGCGTCGCCCAGGCATTTTGTTTGTAGTTTTTGCACTGAGATTAGGCAAGAGCGCTTGAATGTCCGAATGTCTGGCTATGAAAGCAAATGCAGGATATTTGAAGTGCCAATATTGAAAACGATCAAGTCATCGTAAATCAAAATTCTTAAATGTAAATTTTCAAAAAAATTTGAACGCCACGTTTACAAATTTCGTAGGTGCAAATTTAAATACAAATTTGGAGGTGAGCTATTGTTCTCAATTTTGTTCAGAACTTACCAGCAGTCCTCTCAATTGAAATTTCAATTTTTTGCGGTGCTTTCACCGAAATTGTGGGTTGCGGCTTAAGAGCTAGCAATTTTGGGGAGAAAGAAATTTTTTTTAATTTTATTTTGACTTAGAAAAAATTTACTGCCTCGAAGAAAGTGAGGGAGAAAGCATTTATTGTGTGGATATGAAGGGTGAAAGCCGTAAACTCGCTTTAAGGATTTCTTAAAAAAAATGCACTAAAAGAACTTGCGGGAAATAATTTAAATAATATTTCCCTGATACATAAGCTTAGCGCATAACCTAACTTACTAAATTCGTGCTTTACCCATTATGGCACTGCAGTCTCTGACCTAACTCAACTTATTTTTCCCTCCCAAGTTTGAAAAATTCATCTGAACGGTGCTGAATTTTGAAATTTTGTTCAATTTCTTTCTAAGTGTTTTAAGGGCCCTAGGTTGTGGAAGGTTAGCTGAAGGTTTGGGGACAGTATTGCATTTCATGAAGGTTCTTTTTATGGATACTTTTTGAATTTGGTTTATTCAATTCAAAGGACCAGATAATTTTTTCTAACGCTCAATATATTGAAGAGAAAGCAAAAAGTCATTAAAATGTAGGAAACATGAACGAAAAAACTGCTACTTACAGTAATCAAAGCCCTCTGATCTCCAATTGCTTCTTCAAGGGTCTAATTATTACAAATTAGGATCCAATTTGAAACGGGAGTTTTAGCATGGGTGAAACATTCCGCCCTGTGAAATGAGCCACTTCCCTTCCGCACTCCTTGATTCGTTCAATTTATGCAGTGAAAGTTATTTGCGTGTACGGGCTTGCTTGGCTCTTCGGCAAAAACACGACAACAATGTGGTTTGAATGACTTGTTTGGTTTTCGATAAAAAAAAACATTGTGTACTATAATTAAAAAAAAAAAAGATAACAAAAATATCTGTAACAGTCAGTTTTTTAGCAAACAGGCGTCTACCTTGTTCAGGTTGTTTTTTTAAAACCAAAACAGAAAAAAGGAAAACTCGAAAAATGAAATATCAAAGCCTCAACTTTTTCTAATGAAGATCTAATCTTGTGAACCAGATTTAGTCTAAATTTTCTCTCTGCTTTTTTTAAAGTGTTTTTTAAATAATTTAAATAAGTCATTTCGTACAAATTGAATTACCCTAACCTGATCAACTTGGCTAACAGAAGAAAAATGAGGACGCTAAGGAAAAAATAGATTTTTAAATGTTAGAAAAAGAAAGTTTGAAAGGAGAAAGTAAGTTAAAAAAAGAGAAACTTTAGGATAGTGCTCTTGAAGAAGTCAAGGATTTGTGTTTTATTTTTGGATACACCACTTGTAAAGGAGCCTTTACCTCTACATTCATTCTATCCAGTGCTGTGTTTTAAGAAAGTTTTTAACATTTTTATAAAACAAAAATTGAACACTTGAAATATTTATGAACATAAAAGACGCTTTTACATAAGATTTAAAGGCAAGAAAGATTGACATTCGTCAATACATCCACATTCCACAATTAAAGCAAAAATATATTTGAGTTTAAAAAAAAACATAAATGAAAAATAAATTTGAAAACTCGTTTATCATATTGAAAAAGTGTGTTTAAAAAATTTATAATGTCAATCTGACCTTACATAGCCACTGATGAAAATCTCAATTCGAATCTTACTATTTTCCAATGATTCAGTCAGTTTTATATTGTGCAATTTTTTAATTTAAAAAAAAGGAAAGCAAGCTCAGCATGGCCCTTTCCCCTCGATTTTCCATTTTCAAAGTAATGTTACCCTTGCAAATCGCATCCTTCAGAGGTCAAATGATTTTTTTAATGGAGAAAGTCAGTTGCAGACAACGAGATTTTAAAAGTTTCTTTTTTCAATTTTTTTTGTTTAAAAGAAGTCAAAAGATGTGGCAAAATGCCTATTTTCTGTTTTCTCCGATTTTCTTTTTTTAAAGTAACTTTTTGTCATTTCAGACACATAACAAGCATGCTTTCTCCAATTAGAAGAATTACGCCTCTCACTAATTTTTTTCGTGTCTAATTGTTGCTCTAAATTCTAATTTTAAATTTGAGCATGCTTGATTTGGTTCCGGGGCTCAAGGATGCTTTATAAATTTTAGAATCATGTTTTAGTTAGAAAATAGATAGATGGAGAGATAGTTAGATAAACAGAAGAAAAACAAA
>JAQFYP010003072.1:0-11519 GCA_034694865.1 Bilobella braunerae | reverse complement strand
CATGTAAAACTCAACTTCCAAATGTTAATTACTCTTAATTGTTAATCATAATTAACTAATTGAAATCACAATTATGGAGCAGATGCTCCTCGGTGGTCAACCCCATGCCTTCTGTTCAGCAGAAAGCTCTTTGCCGCACACTTCGGAACTGCGGAGTCAACTCACAGGCCGAGACCACCCTCCCCCACTCACTAGCACAATCAAATATGTTGTCCAGGCCATAGGCAAATGACAACTAGCATAAAGAAAAACTAATGATTTTTTTGGTTTTGGTTTTATATTTTTTTGTTATATATACCGTAGCTACTCACGACACAAATACCTTTATACGAAGTAAACGTTCCAGTTCCACGTGTCGTCGTGGGCCCTTCCCTCAAGTTTGTCCGATTCGAAACCTAGAACATTGATGCCAAAATCCTGTCCCCTATAACGCGCATGTTAAACTCTTCTATTGAAGCTGAAGAGTACCCCACTCAAATACCCGCCGTATTTCTGTCGCACCGACACCTGCTGCGTTAGAAAAAGCTGTATTATACTATGTAGCGTTGATTCCTATTTGGGGTTTATATGTGTTGTAACAATTACAGACAATGCTTGCTTGAATTTGCTTGAAAAAGTGTTTAACAAAACATACCAGGATCTCAATATGTTAGATACAAACAATAGATTCTATGATACAAATGTACAATAGTAGAATTTAATTTTACTAAGCATAAAAGCTAAAACTTTATAAGATTCTAAGTGGATCATTACGAGGTAGAGTACAATTTTTGCACAAAACAAAACTGGTCAAGGTGGTTCCGATGGCCCACAAAACCCTAGTCAATCTGTATTAAATTACCCCTTGACTTTGAAACGAAGGTTAAAAATTTTTCGTTTGTAAGGTATTACTCGCATTTGTCGCATTTTAGTGTTTCCGCTATTTTTGTATTGAATGTTTATTTTTAAATGACTTATATATGATATATATGATGACAAAATTGCTATTTATGTTTATAGTTATTCTAAGAATGCTTTCGAAGGGCATTGGACCTTGGATCTGAAAAGCAAACAAACTTTTCTAATACTTACAATTGAACGCATGCAATTCTTTTCATAATTTTTTTGTTATCAGCTGTTAGCGTTTTGTTAAAAGAAACTGCATGCTTGTCCTGGAAATATTTTTTTACGTTTCTCGTACTTAGGTTGGTTTAAATTCAAAAAAAAATTTAAGTTGAAAATATGACTACCATTTTTGTTGCGTTGTCGCAACTTGACAACTTGGTTCTTGATTATATCAATAGAAGATGGAAGATTGGACTTCAGTTACTGGCAAATATTATAAACGAAGTAAGTTAACAAACGATAAATAACAAAAACTGGTTTTAAATTATTTTCACTAACAAGCAAGTCACATGCATAATCAGGTGTTACAGTGTTTTGATTTGCATTTCAGTTTCAATTGTAAGTTAGTCTTAATTTAACCAAAAAAGACAACAATTTGGTCACTTAGAAATATGGTTACCATGTCTACTACTTTTTTTTTGCATCTTGACAACTTGGTTTTAGATTATATGGAGAGAAGATGGAACATTGCAGTGGAAAATGTCCTGCCAAATTTGCAAGGTGTAAGTTTATGTTAAATAATCTTATAATACAACCGATCTTGCATGCATGAAAAAAAATTGCAAGAAAAGCGTGTCAGAAAACGAAACTAAATAAAACCTTGGAAGTAAATTATTAAAAGTATTTTAAAAAAAAATCTCTTTACGGTCCAAATCTTAAAAAATTTCTTTAGTAAAAAAAACAGTACATCGAATGAACAACATTTCTAGTAGTGGCGTATTTGGCTTTACTGCTAATGCTGTATACATTTAATTACCATTGCAACATAAAACATGCTTATGCATGCTTATGTCCATAGAAATTTTCATAGCATTGTTTTGCTATGCAAAACAATGCTGACTGCTCCTGCGCGCAAAGTGCTAAATTTAAAATATAATTTGGATTTCACAATTAGCTCCTTCTTTATTAGTTATTAACCTTGCTCTAGAATTAATATTAATATCGTTGGAACATCTTTTACTCTAATTTTAACTTATCTAAAATCCTGTATTGGCACAATTTGTAATCTGTTACTGGAACTCTTATTACTTCAAATATTATTCAAAACTTGTATTAACTCAATTTGGAATTTAATTTAGTCATAATTAATATATACCATAGTTTAAGAACCTAGTTAAGAGAACAATTTCACTTTATTCAAAATCCTAAACCTTGTAATTGGAAAACATGCTTGACAATGCTTAATCGGTTCCTTGGACGCAAGTCCTTAGGGAACCGTAATAAACTAAATCAATCGAATCCATTTTCATAGCAGGAACAAATACAGGCAACACCGGATATTACCCTTGAGGAAATCTACTACATGTATTTTGCTGGGAGTTGGAATTTTAAGTATGTTTGCAGAATAAGTTGTACAAAGGGTTACAGCGTTAACTCTATTTAGCGCTACGTACTGTTAAAATCATCCATTTAAGTGCATGTGCAACAAAATATTTACTTACCATTTTTAAAGACAAGTCTTTGCAGAGTATTATGAGTAATACGGACAGGTGTAACTCTGCGGTCGAGCAACCTAGAATGCAACTTCCATTGTCAACGCTCCCAGTCGAGGTAAACCTAACCTAGACAAAAAAAAGTTGCGCTAAAATATGACACAAAAAAAAAGGTTTTTCTAGATTGTCGATTATATACTTGAGTTTGGTAGCGTGAAGCAAATACGTAGCTTTCGAAGCCTCAGCCGAAATAAAAACAATAGACTTTGTAAGCGGTGCAGCAATGTACACGCGCAACAGTCAACTATAACGGGCTGAGGCGCACTCAGAACTTCTTGCGTAATTTTGAAAACAGATTTCAACACCTGGAACTCTCATTTGGAAAAGCTGACTTTTGGGCTACGAATTAAGATAAGCTTGCGCAAGTGCTAGAGATTGTTGGCTCGCATGTTGTCAACCTAAAGGACTTGAAACCAAGTGATTTTTCACGTGACACCATAGCTATAATCACAAAATGTCGCTCATTGCGCGTGCGCGGCCTTCCAAATATTACGGAAATTGCATCTATGACAGACGCAAGGCTTCCCGCCCTCTGAGAACTTGAACTCAAACGAATTCGTGACGACGAGCCATATATTGGAGATGAGTTGAATTTCGAGTATCTCAAGGCTTGGCTCCAATTTGCTCCCTCACTGCGCACGATAGTCAAATTTCGATAAGACAAATTTCCGCAACGCTTGCTCCTGCTCAAGCGACTCATCTATTTGCTACTCATGCCTCACTGTCAAAAATTCAATTAAAAGGAATGGACATTTCCTGGAAAAATGAAGAGGTAAACAGTGTTTGCTGATAAAAGCAAAATTAAGATTTGCAACATTTAGCGTTAAACATTTAGGTTTGCAGCCCAAATGTTGATAACTTATTTATTAACCTGTTATTTTTATAACAGACTAATTAGGCAAATCAGGTTTGGATAGCTTCTTAGGCGAAAGCTAGTCAATGATTAACTTCCAAATTAATTTGTGTGCCTCATTCGTATCTGTTGGACTTCCGAGAAAGAGTTTCTTGAATAATATCAGTAGTCTTTTTTTGCTAACTTATTTTAGTTTCCGGACAATTTTTTGTTTTTAGTAAAACATGTCCAATGCCCATATACCTAGTTTAAATTGAACAAAGATTTTTTCGAGCCTCGACCTCAAAAACGACTTCAAAACAAGACATATATTGAAATGTTTTTTAGTGATGTAAGGTGTAATGTTTCTCAGTTGAAAAGCACCATTAATTTTCATTGCAGTTACAAGTAGATCTAACGATGATGAACGGCTTGGGGCGGACAACTGTAAACTTGAAGCCTTATGCCGAATTTGTGCGTACGCTGGAAGAACGCAATCCGTCAACAATTCAACTTCCATCGTTTCCACGCCTCACCCACCTCACCCTACGTAACCACCCACCAGGACCCTTACGCCCCCTTCAGCTAAATTCCACTCCTCTTCTTGAGCACGTGACCTTACAAGGCGCCACTTAGAGGTTTCTCGTCCAGATACCGAGACTTTGCTTTTAAGGACGTGGCTCCCCTCCATTTAAGTGCTGGGAGGTGTTCATGGGATGCAACAGGCTTGTGTCATCCTCCAGGAGTATCCTCATATGAGTAGTCCTCTTGTCCTCATATCCTCCAACTCCAGGAGGAGGAGGACGTGAGGACGAAACTAAAAAGGAGGAGGAGGACAAAAAAGCCGTCCTCCAGGAGGATGACACAAGCCTGGGATGCAAGCCTTTTTCAATTCCACCCCATTTTGAAGCTGACAGGCCGCATACTTGCCGAATTTGTCAACTACTTTGCAACACACTTCAAAGGCGTGTCCAACCTAAAATTTGAATATTTTTGATCGCACCGCACCCACGGAGATGCCTGTTTCAAGTGAGAGTTCCAGGACGAGAGGAGATTGAATGGCCATTTTTTAAGCTTCCAAGTTAGTTTATATCCGTTTCATATTGTCAAACCCATTGTCGGACAGCAAGATTTAAACTTTTAATTTTCTTTTTCCGTAGAAAGGGCTAGTTTGAGCAGTAAAATAAACTTTTATACCAAAGGGGCGCTGAATTTTTTTATTTGTATCTAAAAATGTTTGATTTTTTAAAACCAAAACTGAACATCAATTTCATCGATATTTTTTGTTCTATTTGAAATAGACTTAAAGAAGGTGAAATTTGCCTCCGATGAAAGAGTGTGGAACACTGTGCTGGCGTTGGTGTGGCTCATTCTTAACACATCCAACCACTTGAGAAGCTGCAAATTGTACACTCGACTTTTGCTGTGTATGAGGTACTGTGGAAAGTAAATTCAACATAAGCGTTCGGAAACATTAAGTAAATTAATTGTCGTGTTGTGCGACAAATAAAATATTGTGTAAAATAACTTTAACCGCACTTCTGAACTAAACTGCAAGCAGTATTAATTAAACAATTTTTATTGGACAATAATTTTTTTATGCTATTTTAGAGGTCCTACGCATAACGACTCAAGCCCACCCTCCACAACCGCAACTACTGCACGCTTCCACTCACCACTACCACACCACTCACTTTTTTGTGCGGCTGCCGAGATTCGATCTCGGCACCTACCCAAGCTAGGACAAGGGTCCTAACCCCCCGGACTTCGGGGCGTGGGCAATTGAACAATAATTAATTATCAATAATTTAATAATTCAGTATAACTGTGCCCAGAATGTTAACACATAGTTACACATAAAGAGTTTTCTGCGGCTTTCACCGAATAGTTTGATCGTGGTCGTCTTGCTTGTTTAACATGCATGCAGGATTAATGGTAATACAAAATGGAGATAAATACATAACACCACCGCAATTACCACGTAAACCGTTTCGCCTGATTTTGTTCCAAAATGACATTCTTCAGTTCCAATTCTCGAGCCCCAGGGGTAATATCCAAAAAGAAAGTAAGCCCCATGTTGAACTAGTTGGAACAATCCGGAATACGTAAATGTGGTCAAAACTAATGAGACAGCATTTCGTCATGTGCATAGTCGTCACGTCTTTAAAAGATGGCAAACCGCAATATACCGCTCTAAACTCGCAACAGTTAGTAGTAGCACTGATGGATGATGTATGACCTAAAGCAGTTTTACAGTGTCTTGGTTATTACAAAACTTTAAGCTTTAGATAGCTAAAAATTGTTTCCAACAAAATTGGGGGTTTAAGTTTTTTTTTTCGATATTCAGGCGTGGAAACTTGAAGAATATCAATGAAGCGTATTCCTTTCTTTGGACGGGCTATTTTAGCTTGTCCTAAACATAAAAAAAATGGGATTAATAAAAAAACAAAATGAAAGACTTCGAAAATCAACTTTGTATACCTTTAAGTGAATATTTGAGTTTTTTAGACAGCATTGCAGAACGGGATCAAATCCTACGCTCGGTACCATAGTGCCTTGTTTGACAATTCAAGTTGTAAACTGGCCTCTTTCTAGCCAAACAATCCCGTCCAAAAGTAACCATAATGAGCCGGGAACGTCCATTCGTTTTTGTTTGCCTGAAGGGGTTTCCCGAACGAGTATGGGTTTCTTTTTGAAAAAAAAAACAAATGAAGTGGCGCGGGTACTAGGTGAGCTTACTTTGGAACTTTCCAATTTGTCATATCCCTTGATGAAATCAACTTAAATATTGTTGTCGCAAAAAAGTTGACAATTCAATTTAAAAATTAAAATTAAAAAAAAATTTGCTAAAGGCAATTGTATTGCCTAGGATATTTTTTTATTAGTTGTACACTAGAATATTCAGATTTCATCGAAATATTTTTGAGAATTTGTAGGTGGGTCCTCGCTAGATGCTTAGCATGTTTCACGAAGTTTATCAAATTTTCTCAATACATTCTCAATACATTACATTCGCATCGGCTCAAAAGCTCGCCTTACGAGGTCAATTTCAAGTTTCATGGGAACCACTTAGCGGGAAAGTGCAGAGTTATGGCGTAAATTTCAAATTCAGTTTTATTTTATGGAGTTGCTACTGATTTATTGTAAACAACTCTCCGTAAACAATTCTTCGTAAACACATAAAACTCTGCTTATTCTATGGTTCTACCGTAAGCAATTCAGAACACAAGGCAATAAATATGATCCAATATAAATATAAATCCAACAAACCTTGTCAGTGCTCGAAGAACGGCGAAAACGCCCAAAATGCTGGCTCCGACACCTTTCCTTTTTACGTCTGCGGGAGTTAACTTGTTAACTTTTGCACTGCAGTCAAATAGTTTTGCTCAAATACAGTTGGAGCTACTTACTTTTTCACTTTCCTTGAAAGCCAGAAGCTGTATTTCTTCATGGTTACAAAAAAATTACCTGCGCCCTAACGAGCTCTAGAGATGTGTATTACATAGTTGTACTTTACTTTCCATAAACTTGGAGAAATAATAAGAGATAGACATGCGATTCCTTATGACGTCTTTGGAATTGAAACATTTTTATGAATCAAAATGGAGACACAAATTTATTTAAAAGTAAATTGAAAATTTTATGTACCAAAAAAAAATACGCTATTTCATTACTTCAGCTTCCAATAAGGTGGAGCGTGCTGAAGGTACTCTAACTCATAGGCAAATTTGCAAAGGCAGGGAACACTAACAGCTTAGGAAGGGTTGGCCTACTACTATAGTGTTAGCTATGTACCAGTCACTCACACATTCAAAACTCAACTCAACTTCAAGAAAAACTCCGTATATGGGCATTGAAATAATTAGGATCAGTAGGCAGATGCTTTAAATAACATATCCAATCCCAACCTAATATTCTCTCAACTCGTCCAAATTCTTATCAAATCAGCAGATTATTGTGCTAAAATTCAAGTCCGTTTCGAATACAATTCGAACATCACCTGTAGTGGTTGCACACCGGAGCGCTGAAAAGGGATCACGAGTCTGATTCCTGTTTTGCCCCAACTTTATTTTACACTTTCGTTTTAGCATCGCTAATTCGCATTTCTTTTTTTTAGGACTAATCCGGACCGAGATTGAGAATTGCTAACTTAGGCTCAGGATTGGCTAACCTTGGGATTGTAATTGGAGAATATTTGGATTGTATTAATTTTGTGGTTCGATATGAATTGGATAATGATTAGAATGTATAATCCATCCGCTTCTAGGAGATTGAAACTAAAATCCTTCATGGGTCAAGGGGTCTGACCCTTCTCCCACATTTTGACACCTAAATGACCACCAAAATTGGAAACATTTTATGCGAAACACTAAATTTATTAAATGGTCAAGAACTCTCCCATTAT
Source organism: Bilobella braunerae (assembly GCA_034694865.1). NCBI lineage: Eukaryota > Metazoa > Arthropoda > Collembola > Poduromorpha > Neanuridae > Bilobella > Bilobella braunerae. The sequence continues at coordinate 3,685 of JAQFYP010003072.1, read as the reverse complement.
TTTGCTTAAAATACTTTGCTGTGGGTTCTATGAAATCAGTTAAAATAAAGTGACTCGTAAAGATTTTTTGACATAAGTCAGTAAACTGATGTAATATTTACGTCACTGGTTTATTATTGAGCACGTTCAACACTGCACACGGTTCTATTTTTTTTAGATTTAATTATAAAGTGTTTTTAACGACTGTGTGTTGATGTTCAGTGGAACAATTGTTGCTTTACAGGTAAAAATTTCAGACTCTTTCAGAATTTCAAATTCTTGCTTTTGACGCAAATCGACGTGTTTATGGAAACGTTCAAAACAAGATTTTTCTATTTTGGAAAACAAATTCCCAGAACTCAATGGACTAAAAAAACTGTCGACTAGGGCATTGCCAATTGTCAAATAAATAAATAATAATAAAATGGACTCAAAAACAGCTTTATTAGACTATGCGTTGGTAGTATTTCACTGAAAACAAAGAAGACTACAACTTAAAAATATTAAAGTTCTCACCAAAACAATAAAGTCCCCAATTTAACTTTTCATAAATTATAGTTACTTTATTGTTTCTTAAGATTCGTCTCGTTATAACCTCAATAGATAATAGATAATAGATAAATCCATGGTGTATGTAGGGTTTAATTAAAAGCAACTTAAGTAAACTCTATGTTCAGAACTTTAAGGAAAACTAGATTTTTATGTCCCACATCTTTTTTTTTAGTAAATTACTAGCAATGCATAATTTGATAGCTATTGTTTAAGCAGTTTTTGAGTCAACCGAGTTTTGGGAACTTCTTTCCAAAATAACCAAAACAGCAAAATCTTGTTTTGAGTGTTTTCATAAACATGTGCGATTGCGTCAAAAGCAAGGATTTTTTTAACACTTCTGAAATTTGTATCTGTAAAGCTTAAATTGTTTCACTTTACAATAACAATCGGTTATTTAAAAACACTTCATAGTCAAACTTTAGTAAATAGAACCGTGTGCAGTGTTCAATGTGCTCAATAATAAACCAGTGACGTATGATACCAATTGCAAACAAATTTGGGCAGCAAATCTGGCATCAATTGAATGATTTATGACAATAAATGTTGACGTGTCACTTATATTTACTGATCCAGTAGAACTCGCAGCAAAGCATTTCACACAAATTAGTGGGAGAGTATGTGCCTATCCAGTTCAATATATCTTAACACTCCATAGAATTCGCATTCGCACAGAAAATGATCCCGTGACTCACTCACCTTCTCACACTTATTACAGAGTAGCGAGCTTGTTAGATTTTGCTCAAATGTTCGTTCAGAGTGCTAAGGCCAGTTATAACTTAGTTTCTGGATATCTGATTTTTTTAGGAATTCTGGTCCAATTTTAAAAGAAAGTTTCTCTCCAACCCCATCAGTTTAATTAGTACACTTGTTGTATTTTTGCATTTTGTATTTCCTGCCCATCTAAGCGTGTGTTTGGTATTGCCACACTTCTTAAGGGCAGTTTTAAAATTGATATAATGAGAAAATGATCCAAACCCAAATATTCTCCAATTGCAATTCCAAAGTTAGCCATTCCTAAGCCGGAAATAGATTTGAGTAACTTTCGTTCGCAACTAGTATATCCCATTAATCCAATTATGTAACATTCAAGAACCAAAGCGAAAGTGAAAAAATAGTTGGGTCAGAACACAGATCGAAACCGCGATCCCTTGTCAGCACTCCGGTGTGAAAACCACAAGAGGTCGTGTTCGGATTGTATTTGGCTCGAACTTGGATTGGGGTTTGATTGAGCACGATAATATAAAAATAAAAATAATAAAAAATAAAAATAAATAAATTCCAAATAAATTCAAAATCTCGGAAAGGATTTGGGCGGATAGGTAATTTGCATAGGATTTGGTAGGTTATCCAATGCATCTGCCTACTGATACTAACTATTTAAATGCCCATATATGGAGTTTGTTTATGTTTTAAAGTGCAATAGAGTTTTGGATGTTTGAGTGACCCGTAAATAAACTTGTGCCTTTATTAATTAGCGAATCAGCTACATTATGGGAACGTTGTCCGTCTGTCCGGTAGCGCCATAACTCTCAAACGGATTGACTTTTTTATTAATCTGTTCGCAGGGAAATCTATTCTAGGGGTCAAGCTCAAAGATGGCCATGGGCGTCAGAAACTTCACCCTCAAAATGACCCCAAAAGTGATCCCCGTACCCAAAAAATTGTTTTGGTTGGGTTTGTCGCTCGTTTTGTATTAAAGTTAATATTTTCTCACTGACCCCCTACTTGGCCCCCAAACTCGAAAAAACGAAATTTTCTTGCCAGTCATGTTTTAAATCAAAAGTAATTATAGTCTATGTGAACCAGGTGGCTCCCCACCACCGTGCCATGACCCCCTAACAAACCCCCTAGGTGATCCCCAAATCCGAAAAAAGGTTTTTCGTTTTAAGACGTTTCGTCGTACTTGGCCCTCGGGGAAAGGCACTGGAAATTTTTAAGCAATTGAATATTAAATACGAGAACTGATTAAATAATTTAACTAATTTAACTAATTGGCTGATTTAACTCAGTTTGAGAGAAGTTTGTTCTGCTCATTGTACCATGTCGAGTGTTACAAAAATTTGAACTTCAACATTTACTCTTCCAACATTTAGTTATCTTAATTAAATTTTATATACAACCATATTTGTAATGCCGATGGTGGTGCCGATGTTTTGCAACATCGGCAAGTTTTGGTGGCCAACTATTTAAGAAAGTACTGACGACGCAACAAGTTAAATTTTAGAGTGGTTTAGAATAGAAGCGACTTTTCAACATTAGGATTTCACTAAACAAAGCAGCGCATATTTACATGAATATAATTTATACGTCTTACGACAAGATGCTACTTCTTAAATGTACGTTTTTAACGGTTCGTAAAATATTATGTGCAAGTGCATTGATGGTGGTGACAGTTGGTGTAGGATTTTTAACCAATCGCTTGATACATAGTTGATAAACATAAAAAAAATGTATAATATATAATACTCAAAATAGTACATATAAATTTAATATACTAAATAGTAATTACTCGTCGCCTTAATAAGTTACAAAAAAATACTGTTTAGAATTCTGTTAGGGTTCTGTTCTGTTCAATTCTGTTTGTCGTGAAAGTATAAAAACTCCCAATTTTGTGGCAATTCATTTTTTTTTTATTTTTAAATGCAAGTGGGAACAATATTAGTTAAACCTAAACCATTAGCTAATACTACAAGTAGTAAGGGGACATGGTCGAAGGGAAACGTTTTTGGAGAAGACCTCTACACGTGGCTTGGGCCCCGACCCCTCCCCTCTGACGGCTTATTGCCGTCATACCTACCCTAGGGTATATATGCGCATAGCGCATAAGGGGTATATGCGCATAGCGCATAAGGTCAGGGCGCGTAGCGCCAAGCATATATCTAGTAAGTACCAATATTTAATTTCCGCTACGAACAACACCCCACAGCGGGGTACCTGTCAAAATTGATTAATTTATCTGGGCAAGGTAGAGTAAAGGGACCCGCCTGTCAAGATGATTGATGGTTTTGAAAAAGGTGAAAAGGCCTTCATGGAATTTGTTCTTTTTGGGTACACCTGTCAAAAGTGATTTATGATGTATTTTGAAAAGGGGAAAAGGCATTTCTTGGAATTTAAACTTTTTTGGGATATAGCTGTCAAAAGTGATTTCTGACCC
>JAQFYP010003071.1:0-11522 GCA_034694865.1 Bilobella braunerae | reverse complement strand
TCCTGAGGAGCGGAGATGCTGGAATCCAGGCCTTAAGGGTCCAGGCACTGGAAGAAAGATGGAGGAAGCAAGGTACTGGCCAAAGGCTCAGTCCCTTGAGGATGAAGTGAAGCGCTGATCCCACTACTCCGAGTGCTGGAGAAAAGAGAACGCCCACCGGAAGGAAGCGCTGAATCCCACTACTCATTGGGTGGAGAAAAGGGTTCAATCGCTGGAAAGGGCCCGTCCTTTGGATGCAGAACGTAGGAAGCCTCTAACCAAATACAATTAGGGAATGAGGGCTCAGCCCTTAATTGTAGCAAAGGAAAAATGCCTTTTTAAGGCTTAACTTTAAGTTTAATTTAAAGGCAAAAATAAACTTAAGTTAAAAGTTAAAAAGAAACCGGAAATGGTTGGAGAGTCGACAAGAGCTTCGCTCTGAAGTTGGATAGTGACTGGTTTATTTTGTCCAAGAACAAATTCGCTACATAGTGTATTAGAGTCCGGTGTGTAATAATTTAACGATAAGTTAATTACTTTTAATTACAATTAAAAGTAAATGTGAAATATTTCCGTCGCCGGCAACAAGCTGATGGTCTAATTTTTGGAATGCCGGAAGCAGACACTCGGCGTCGTATAAATCAGACTTAAAAACAATCTTTCACAAACATTGCTCTTGTACATTGAGGCGGACGGTTGCCGCTGCGTAGAAATCACCGAAAGTGAATGAAAAAAGATCGGTTCTCAGACGACCACCACAAGCTTCCAATTGTACTTACAACAAATGCTGTCGAAAACGAGCAATATTTTTCCATAATTTTTTTCCTGTCGCGCCTAATAGCGATAGCTGAAAGGATATAGTTTCATAAAAGCTTAAAAGTTTATATTTAGTGCCTTTTCCTAATTTCATAAATTCCTAAGGAGTTGATGATGGGGAAAATATGATAAAATCCCAGTCATGCAATTGCTCGTAACAATTTTCAGATACTAGTAACATTATATTATTGCCGTTTTTATTTGCGTCACTGATGATACTTACTGTATAATAACAATTTTACTCTGAAAATGATAAAATATGTTTACCCTAAAAATCTTTGTTCCACATTATAAGTGCAATCGCTTTGGCGTCCGTCAGCAATCCATTTTTTGAAAGCGTTTATTCAGCTACTTTCCAAGAAGGATCACACAGCGTAGAAGGCTCCAACAAAAAGATTTACCTCTATAACATAATATTCTTTTTTTTTAATTGCGTTACGCTTGCTCTCATTGCTTTCTATAATTTTTTGGTATTCAGCGATTTCGGCGATTTCAAAATGAAAAAAAAAAACTCGTATAGTGCCATAGTCTAAAGTTGTCTAAAAGGCCTTCATAGAATATTCTCAAACCAAATTTCCTTGAAGACCAAAATTACAACCAGGGAAGCGTTTTTTCTAAATCATACTTTATTTTAGAAAAGTCAAAATTTCAAACAAATATTACAAAGGCGACCGTCAATGTGCAAACTTCGTATCGAATCTCTTTCAGTCCGTTAATTAAAATGCGGCCCGTAATTAATGACAAACTTTTAATTCCAATTACTTTAAATTACAATTACTTTGGATTACAGTTCGAAGTACACGGAAAAGTACAGAAAGAAACTGTAAAAAATTATAGCAATCTCAGCACCAGAAATATTTGCGATCGGCGTCGTATGAATTAGATTTAAAAATCAACTTTCACAATAATGGATCTGTGCATTGAGCGCGGCCGCGGCGCAGGAATCACGACAACTTGATTGACGAGATACGTGTTGCTTAAACCGCTTCTTAAAAATCGCTCTGTACATAGACGCGGGCGGTTTAGCGGTGACGCAGGACTCACCGACAGCGAATGAGAAGAGGTCCGTTCTGTCGTAGACCCCCAAATGCTCCGAATTGCACTTGCGACATGAGACAGTACGCGCTATTTCTCCATGTACAGTGCAATGATGGGAGAAAGGAGGATTTGTTGGCATGAGTAGATCCTTATCCGCAGATAAGGTAGCACCTCCTAAAGTACAGAGAGTTTCCAAATTTAAAAACTCAACTAGCTTTACTAGCTTTCTGTCACTTTCTCTGGTTGCAGCACTTCTGAAATGCGCTGTATAAAACGACTCATGCGGATTAAGGCTCATTGTTCTTTTTGTAGGCGTGAGAACTTGACAAAACTATTTACACAAAATTCACCAATTACCTAAAACATTTTTTAGAAATAAACAAACATTATTGTTGCAGACTTTATGAAACTCACGGTTTATTTTCCTTTTCATTTCAGCGACGACAGTGCCGATTTTTTTTAATCATTTTACTGCACTGTTAGCTCGACCTTTGCACTCTTTAAACCCGAAAAAAATTCGGGATGACTGTCGTCAATAAACGAAAAATTTAGTTCAATTAACTAATGAAAATTTGTTAATTTTAAGTAACCAGCTTGATTACCGATTTCAAGTTTTCAAAAACATTAAAATACCGAACCAATTAACAGTGTACGTAAAATTGGAACACGTTCGGAAATCGCAACTTCGCAATTGTTTCTGTCAGAATTTCATTCTGAAAATTCAAGCAAAGAAGTAAATGATGGCTAATATGTTCAACAATTCAAAAAAAAATTCAGAGCAAAATGAGTATTGAGTTAATTTTGCAGCGAAGGAATTACTCTAAATTTATTAGCAATTAAAAAAAATTATTTACTTTTTGTTTAAACTTTTCTAAAATGTTGAGGTCAAAGTTTTACTTTTTAAATACAACATCGAGCAAAATCAAAGCTAAGATAAGTTGAAAATTAATTTTAAAAAATCCTTTCTTCAAAATTCATTTGTTGCCTCTAAAGAAAAAATGCTATTGTAGAGAAGCAAGTGTTTGAACTTGTTCTAAAAGTTTATTTTTGAACTGCACTTCAAAATCCAATTTAAAAAATATTTTTTTTTAATCAAGTTTAGGTCGATCAAAAAAATCTAGGAAAATAAATTTGTTTAGGTCACTGTATTGTAGCGTGTTCCAGTCATTACTAGAAAGACGTTTTTTATATGTAAGGTTTATGATGTACGTGCATGAGCTCTACAACTAGACTCGAGAGGACAGGGAAGAATGGGACGTTGACTGAAAAAAGTAGTCAAAAACTAGTTTTTGAAGCTTAAAATATCTTTGTACTAAAAACTAGCTAAACATTCCCGTCATAGGAGAAGAGAGCTCTTGTCCAATGACTGGCCTGTTTGGCTTCGCTAACTAAATATTTATTTAAAAAAAACTTTGTTTGGTCACAATTGATTGACTGTTGACGAATCCGGAAAAAATCAAAGCTTATTGCCGTTGTTTGAACTTTTTAAAAATGCAATTATTTTCAATTTTAACAAAATTATCCAGTTTTCTGTTTTCTTTCAGGTTTATCCCTTATGTGGAGAAATTGGCGGAGGAGAGTGAAAGAGAGCTCTGCGTCCCAATTCTTCACGCTTTCCTAGACATTCTCTAGCTGAAGGAAATTTGCACAGAGCAAGTAAAATACAGTGTGCTCATCTGCTATTCCTTTCCTTTCCAAATTTTCCACGAAAGAACTGTAATAAGAATATTCCAGATCGAAGTAGGAATTTCGATGAATGATGACAATGAGAAAATTCCAAAAAATTGAGTTAGAAGATGACCGAGTGGAAAGAGAGTGAACGTAAGTTTTTGCTCCCTTTTTTTTCCTTTCTAAAATCATTTTATTTCTTAGTTAAAGGAGGTTCACAAGGCCAAATTAGCGAAATAGTTGCACTCGGGACACAATCCGCAGCGTTTTCCTGGAAAGTACAAGAGGGCTTTGTCTGGTTGTAAGTCGCCTTTCACTCATAAAAAAGGCCTTTCTCTTAATTGGCCTGTTAATTAGTCAGAAATTTGTGTCATTGAAAAATACCACATTTTCAGAAATTCCTGGAAAAGATGCAGAACCGTAATTAATTGTCTCCCATGCAGAGCAGGGAGAGCTGAATCGCACTTTATTTTGGACCAATTGGGAGCGTGTAGATGGTGCGGTTATGCTTCTGACGAAGCTGGAAAAATTACCGGAAGTTCTCCAGCAGTCCATCAACCTTGAAATTTTGCTGCTCAGTGGCCGAACGGCGGGAATTTCAGCGAAACTTTTTAAAAAACTTGGCACCTTGTTCCAAATTTTCATGAATGTACGCCGATAAATTTACGGCTTTTGAGTACAGCCCAGAATCAAATTATCAAACCACCCAAGCCGCAATGGAAATTTTGCAATGTTGTTGAATGTTTTCAGAATTCAAACGTTGAAGACTTTTACGCCGTTGATAAATATTGCAATACGTATTACACTAAATTCATTCAATAACCGACAAAGTTGGTATAAATACAAATAAATTGTATACAGCATTTTTTTTTAGCATTTAATTTGATTTTGATTAGATTTAAAATACAATGCAATTGTCCTGAGCGCTTCCAGATTCCATTCCTTACCAATTCCGTGCGATTTTTTTTAGAATTCCAAGCTGAAAGAAAAACAGAGAAAAATTGAAAAATTATTTGTTAGTAATTTGTTATTTGAAATATGAAAACCTAGATCATCATAATATCAAGAGCAAAGTAGAAAATAATGTTACGAAAAACCGTAACACTAATATTGGAATTACTTTCAACTAGAATTAAAACTGCAAGACTCCCATAACCGAACTATGGTTGATTTTTTTGTAACGTTAGCAAACGTTATCGAAAAACAAATGTTCTAGAATTTATGAAACTCAAGGTATTTTTCCTTTTTCATTTCAAGACAATATCTAATTTTTTGAAACTTTTACTATTACGGCAATTTAAGCTCGCACTTTGCACTTTTAAAAACGGCAATAAAACTCTTCAATCATGGAAGAGAGCCTTTTTCAAGTATCTGAGTAGGTTTATAAAGATTCATTAAACATTTGGAACAACGGCTTTAAAAACAAGGCTTATTATTAAAACAACACATTTTTTTTTAAACCAAATTTGTTAAGAAGTTGACCCAAATCTTGTCCAGCATATATGACGCCGATATGCTGAAGCACTAATCAACTCGGACCCATTTCCATTTCTATCAAAGTCACCAAAAGTCGGCTAAGCGAAATGAACAAGCAGCTCAAGACGCAGGAATGACATTTGACCTTTGGTCGCAGATGACCCCAAGGTCATTGACCTTTGTTTTACACTTTCTGCTTTATAGCAGCAGAGTATTGATGAAGGTCTTGAAGACCTTGAGGTCTCCCATTCTATAGTCGAAGAGCACTCTTCAATACTAGGGCACTTAGAAACGGGACGATTCGACACTATTCACGCATCCTATCTCCCTAAATACCCTTTCATAGCTCAAACGTCGTCAATACCTTAAATAGGTCCAGTATAGCAAACACATATTTAGAAAATCGTTGCTTTTTATTTCAATTTGAGTTTTAGAACATAGCATACTTTTCAAAAAACGAAAGCCACGCATTTTTACTTTTTTTTATGATTTCAAAATGTTCCACTAAACGATAGCAGTTTACGGCATTTTTTGTGTTTATTTCGAATTATAGAAGTACCGCAATGTTCCAAATTTCTGTTTCCTTAAAGAGCTCGTTTCTCTCCTCACGTACTGCACAATTTAGAGAACCGTTTACAATGTGTCAGTCTCTCCTGCCGCTTGATCGCATTGTTACCGTTCTCTGCAGCATGGAATTCTTACTGCAGGTGACTGGATGCCAATTTTGGACAATAATGTTCGTTGTAGGACAAAAAAATGTCCGAAAGGCAAATTTTGAAACATTTTTTGAAGCATGTCAAAGAATCCCACGACTCATTATTCTTCCATTCCTTTCTGGTGACAGAGGTCGACGTACGAAGCGTTTACAGCTCTAATAGCATGTTAGACGTTATTTGAAAATCACTTTGCCACAAATTATAAATATAGCAAATGCGCCGCACCGTGAAGCTTAAAAAAAATTTTTTTTTTAACTTTTTGTAGTTACCTAACTCTTCATCCGCTTCTTTATTGAGCATTTATGTTAGCTAATCTCAATTAAATTTTTTTGAAAAACGCGTTATCAACACCAATTTAGTATTTTAATTATAAATACAAAATATAAAACAAAGGACATAGGTCGCCGGGGCCAAATCTGATTTATTTTCCTAAAAATCTGCTTAGCAAAAGTCAAATCAAGGAAGTAAATGGCGCCCAGTATGTTCAAAAATACATAAAAAAAAATGACTACAACAAAAAAGTATTCGAAAAAGTGATCGAAATTACTCTAAATTGTTAACAATTTCCATTTTTTCCATAAATTCTTTTCAAAATTTTGTGAGGCCGAAGTTGATGGAAAAAATACAAAATGTAGCAAAATCAAAGCAAGATTTGTTAATCGATTTCTTAGAATCCAGCTTGCTTCTAAAGAAAAAAGTTCTAACAGGAGCTGTGTTTGAAAGTAGTTCTAATTTTTATTTAATCAAATTTTCTATCACAATTAGATTTTTTTTAAATGTCTAAAATTTAGGTCGGTAATTATTTTTTACAAAAAAAAGTCGAAAAAAATCGAAATATAAATGTAGGTCACAAGATTCAAGGAATTCGTTGTAGTAGTTGTGCAATTCAATTACCAAATGGTAGCTTCATTCGTGCGTGCGTGTGTAGCTATTGCACTTCAATATTACAATTGTCGTAGGTTTGGGACAATTTTGAATTGTCCTTGTTTGACTACGCGTACTAAACAACAACAAAACAGCAGTTTCACAATACAATTGTAGTTGAATAGCAATTGCTACGCACGCACGCACAGCGCTCCATTTACTAATCAAAATCAATGAATCCAAGTAAAGATAGACTAGCGTATCAGAAGAGCGCTGTTTGAACTTGATCTAAATTTAATTTATAAAAAATCAGAATTTGTTCTAGGTTCATTTTCGATGTCGAGAACTTGGCAGAAAATAGTGAAAGCGAGCTCTGCATCGAAATTCTTTAACATTTTGAATTTCAGGATTTTATGAAATTGAAATCTAATTTTAGATCAATGAAATACTAGTTTACTATAACCAGGAGAAAGTTTGCGATTCATGAGGCAGAGAGGCAGATAAATTAATGGATGAGAAGAATGTAATGGTGAAAGTTTCTACAATCGGTGAAAAACGTTAATGAAAGACCTTAAAGCCGTTCGAAAAAAATTCGAATAACGTCTATGTAAAATCTCAATCGTACTTTTGACGATGCGGACGGTTTTGTTGAGTAAAGTCTTTTAGGTTTGCGTTGTATCAGTGTTATAAATTGGTAAATGATAAAGTAGCATAGTGGAAAAAATCTACACGTGAAAATCTGTGAAAATCATAATTCAGGAAATGCAGGTAGAGCTCTTAATTTCCATATATATGGAAATATGCAAATTGAACACAGGTCCTTAATTGCTCAATTGAATTGCCAATTGCCCAAATTTGTTAATTGACCTGTCAGCGCTTCCTACGTCAACAAAGGAACATGTCGGCGTATGACCTCGTGTCACAGACCCTCGTCTTCCTCGACTGTATGTTTAACTCTAACACAGGCAGTCCGGGCCTCATCGGCCTCCTTGTGGACGAGCATTAGCCAAATGAACATGAGAAAAATGGTAGGTCAACAACAAATTTTTAAAATACAGAGGACTGAAAATCTAAAAATGTTGCGCCGGCCTCTTGTGTCGAGAATTTTTTTCTCGCTGTATTTTTTAATTTTAATAGTTCTGTTGCCGTAGCTATAGCCCAATTTTTACTTTTAAAACAGAATAATAGTCTTAAAAAAGATACTGTATAATATTCAAAATGCTGAGATTAAATTAACTTATTTTTGTGATTTTTCTATGCACTTTATTATAAAAATGAAATATTTGAACAAAAAAAAATAAATTTTAAATATGCTGACTTCCCCTGAAATTAACTAATCTTATTCTCTTTATTTTTGTCATGAAAAATGGCTCTGCACTTTTTACACGGTGGTTTTTAAAGCCTTTTAAAAAAGTAATTGCAAAAACGATTTGACGTGTTTTCATGGAGAATGTAATTTGCCAGCAAAGAAATTCCAAATTACACAGACGCTTGAGGAATGAGGTCAGGAGGTGAGGAGGTAAATGAGGTGAGGAATGAAGTGAGGAATGAAATCTCCATTTTCAAAAAAAAAAATCATGTTGTAAAAGAAAATTATAATTTTCTAAACAGCTCTTTGATGTGGTGTACCGCGAGGAGACGCTGCTGAATGTGATTCGCTTTGTGACGCGGAATGGGGGCTCCATCGTTTTCACAGCCATTTTAAGCAACATCCTCTTCTACATCTTCTCCATCGTGGGCTACGTCAACCTCTACGTCTTCGTCGATAAGATCAACACAGCAGGTTAGCACTTCCAGAGAAATGTACCGAGCGTTTCATAATAATTTTCACAAACCGGAATTGCAAACTTTCACTTCTCGTTTCAACATTTTAATACAATGCAAATATTAATGGTATTTTTTTTCTTTTCAGACGTCGGGAACGTAAAATTCACACGAAGTAATGTCAACGAAAGCGTTTGCGACACTTTAGTGAACTAATTAAATTAATTAAAATCGTAATAATTGTGTGATTAACTTAATTGTCAATTAAATCTTAAAGGCCTCAATAAATCTGCCCATCACAACAATGGCGTCACTTTCGAGCACAATATAAAAAATGGCAGTCCAAATTCACAAGGGCGCTTAAGGTACTCTTCACTTGCTACTCCTTTTAATAGATCAAAACGTTTCTAAAATTCTGAAAACGAACAAAAAAGAGTGGCCCTAACCTACATTCCTTCAAATTTTATTCTCTTTTTTTTTCATACTACCTCACTACTCATTACTCACTTTTCCACTACACAACTTCCATTTTCTTTTTCCTGCTTTCTCCACCGTTTCATACTTTCAGCAAAAGAAGTAACACTTCTTCCAGTATTGCTGTTTCTTAATATATAAAGTGCGTTTCAATGGAAACTTTCGGTTTGAACAGTAAACACTGAAGTTTTCTTGTCAAAATCACAACAACGACAAACCTTTTTCAAAACATTTTTTTGGAAAATGCAATTTTTGCAAAAATTCAAAGTTGGAATTTTCATTACCTCTTGCATTTGCACGCATCTCCGAAATTGCATTATCTATTTCGACCGTCAAGTGTAAGTGTCCGTAAACTTCATATCCAAACTCTTTCACTCCGTGAATTACAGTACGACCTATAATTAACCACAAGTTAATTACAATTACCCTTAACTACCATTATTTTTAATTCAAATTACTTTTAAATGCAATACATTTTATTACAGATATGACGGAGATTTACCAGTGAACTGTAGTAATTGTTTTCTCACTAGGCCCGAAACTGAAATATTAGCATTCGGCTTCTTATGAATCAGATTTAAAAAATAAACAAACTCACATGGTTTTTTGTCAACTTAGACGCTTAAAAAACGCTCTGTTCATTGACGCAGGCGGTTAGCGGTGGCGCAGGACTCACCGAAGTGAATGGGAAGAGGTTGGTTGTGTCTTAGACGACCGCCAATGCTTCCAGTAGCACTTGCGACAAATGCTGTCGCAAGCGAGCTTGAAGCGACGTTGACATTAGGAGAGTGTAGCATCGTAAGTGTGGATAATTTTTGACTTGTCACCGAAAACGCCCTGAATCGAAGAAAAACGAGAGGAAGAGTGAAGCTTATCCAGACCTCCAAAACTACTGCCAAGGATCGAGGTAAAATGCTGGCCATTCTGGACAAGCACAAGCAATATTTGTAAAATGCCGGAGAAGTACTGGAGAAAGAGCTGGAGTGACTTTGAGAGGGAATATACGCATCTCTCTGGAATTCAGATTCCTAGCAACGAGGAAATGTTAACAATTTAAAAATACACACCTTGTAATAAAGTAAAGTTTATGTACAATGCACTTGTTATTCAATGCTCAATTATGCTCAATTATACATAGAAAAGCCACGTAGAAAAAGCAATGTACAGTTTAGTCATTTGTCGAAAATTCAGCTAGAGGCACTAAATAACTGCAGTGATTTATTTATAGGTAAAAAAGATTTTATTTTTTATCTATGGCGTGAAGATAAAATGTGCACCTTGGTCGAAATTTTAGAAATGACGACCAAAACTCAAACCGACGTTTTTTTTTAATATCCTGCATAACCGTTTCCTAAAAAATATTCTATAGGAATCGGCGGTGACTCCAACTTCGATCTCGTTCTTCCGCTTGCGACGAGCTCACCGGTGTTACGATAACTCTTCTGCGTATAAATGGCTACGTAATTTTAAACATGCGACATTCATGGGAGACGCTCGTCGAGACCTCTCTGCGCTTTTCCCAAATCCACCGTGAAATTGCTAATTGAGCGCCTAATTGCTTAAATTGAATTGCTAATTTCGATTCCTATACAGGACGTCGTAAAGAAACGTTAGCAATAGAAAACCCGAAATCAGTTTGCTACTGACTTTAACGCCCATCAACAAATTTTACTGTATTCTCAAGGCAATTCTCATCAAATTAATTTGTAGCTCAAATCCAGTACAATTTATGTCAGATCATTCAAGTCGGTACTTGAAAAACGCACCATATAAAATAATTTTTTTGAACTTGATGCTTCCTTCGTGCCATCTGAGCAGGTTTTTAGCGAGATTTTTTTTAAATAAAAATGGTTATAAAAATAAAACTCCAATCGTTTAAGTCTATTTTCAATGCAAAGAAGAAGTCAATGTATAAAATTACTTCTTTTGATTGTTTTAACCCAAGCAAGCGGTTCTTGAATAGCGCAAATTGAACTTAAGATGTCAAACAAAATGTGCAAATCTTTAAATAATTTTTTTAATTTAATTTTAAAACCACATTTTTAACAATAAGAAAAAAAAACATCAACTAAAGTTGCACTTAGATTTTAGCTCAAGATTTTGTTGTGACAAATTCATTCCTTCTTCCACTCTGTTCTCGTAAGCCATAATTAGTAATTCATGCAATTGCTAATTACAAATAATTATAATTAATTATTTAATTACCCCTAGTTTACTAACCGGCAACAACTCATAATAAAAGCGTTATGAACAAAAATGCTTGTGAGAAATCAACTAATTAATGAATTAGCGCTTTATCGAAGCTGAGCTAATCAGCTAATTGAACCATTGATTAAATTGTCAGGTTAATTTAACTTTTTACGCGTTATTTGCGGCTGTTTCCATAAAACGTGTTGCTTTTCAATCTCCGGCGATTTAATCCGGCGTCACGCACACAATTATTGATATTTTCAAAAACTGTCGGAATTAAAATCTCTTCCTTTTATAGTGTCTTTATATTGCCTTTTATAAGGGTGCAGGAAGCTAGCACCCGAGCACCAGGAAGACAGCGCCCAGCGCCTTCTTTTCGTGAAATGAGCACCCACTTTCCAGCGCCACTCCCAGCACCCTATGCTGACCTTATGGGAACATTATTTCAGCACCCACTGGCCGCTGAAACACGGGTGCTAAATTCACGCACCACTACTGTTGCAAGAAATTAGCACCCTGCGGCCAGCACCCGCTACG
>JAQFYP010003070.1:0-11524 GCA_034694865.1 Bilobella braunerae | reverse complement strand
AACATTATTTTGCACACCTTTTATGCCCTTTCCCTCTAATACACTATTTTGCACACCCCTAGCATTATTTTGCACACTTTTTATGCCCCTGTTTTCAAATATACTATTTTGCACACCCATAGCATTATTTTGCACACCTTTTATGCCCCTGCCCTCTAATATTATATTTTGCACACCCCTAACTTTATTTTGCACACTTTTTATGCCCCTGCCCTCTAATATTATATTTTGCACACCCCTAGCATTATTTTGCACACCTTTTATGCCCCTGCCTTCAAATATACTATTTTGCACACCCCAGCTTGAATTTGCGCACCTTGCATGCAGAAGTCGGCATCTAGGGGTATGCAATTTCTCAGGGTGCGGGGCGCAAAAGGTGTGCATTTTAGTAACACCCGTTCATATACGCTTCAGGTTTATAATTTAGGTTTTCATTTTAGTAATTATGCAAGTCGACAAATGTGTTTACTTGATTAGAAAAATGCTAAACTGGGATCAATGTGAGCAACCGAAATCCTGGCTTGTAATTTTAATTTTCGACCAGGATTGGGAGTAAACGGGATTTCGACACTTGGGTGGGGTTGCAAAAACCGACCCGATCCCATCTCTGGTTGCCATCTAGTGAAGCTTCGGTACAGTCTCCTTCCAGCTTCATTTCTACAGTTTTCGACTGTTGAGATATATAAAACAAAGGGACGGAGTTCAAAAACGGAGGTTGCACACCCCTATTTCTGATGCAAAATTGTAAGTTTTGGAAATTAACTATACCTTAACAACTTTTTTACACAAATCTCAATAACAGTCTAAATCATTGCGCTCTCTTCTGTAAGCAGCAGTAAAAAAAATTCCTTCAAAAATTGCAGAATTATGATTGAAAACTTTTGAATTTTCAAACACACAGTTTCAGCCAAATGATATATTTCTAAACTACAACTTGATTGATTAACTTGAGACCTAATTCACCGCTGATGTAAAAATTGCCCAATTAACCCATAATACATAATTGAAGCTGTTAATTGATATTTTGGCCACATTTTGCTTACACTTACAATTGTAGCAACAAATTTCACTGCCTTGTATGTATGTATGTTAACAAAGGGAGTATTTCTACCCACACCGCTCAGGCCACAGTCGGGCCCATTGCAGTAACTCCATGAAATACACTGCCAAAGGCCTCCCTATTGTCTCAGTACCTTTTTAAAGTCAGGATAACCATCATTCAAAATTATCCCATCGACTCCAGGTGTTTTAACGGATTCTTCCATAAGGAACTCCTTGGTTGGACTTACGCGTCCACGCTATCAATCTATTTTACAGATGAGCTAACAGTCGAGAGAATACTTCGTTGCGGAGTGCTTTCATTTCTTCTGCCAGCTCTGGAGCGTGGACGCTTATCGTCCTATGGCACTTCTTTAATAGGGGCGGATCAGGATTCGATCCCAAGAAGCCAGTGGAAAGGAACAAACGTCCTAGCCAACTGGACCTGACGGCGCCCTATTTTCACTGCCTTGAAAGTATTTCTTTTTGCACCGATGACTTCTGTACCGATGACATTTGTAGAAAAGTTCAAGATTTTTCATGAAAACAATTACCATAGCGTAACGGAGTTCATTGTGCAAACTAAATTTTTAAATAATTGGCATCCAGCTAAAGGGTGCACGGTCACATATATAACGTTTCAGAAAAAAATTTCAAAATTGCAAATGCCAGGCGATGTTCGATGTCTTTCCGATAAAGAATTATATAAGGAAGAACGCGTAGAGTACCCTAGGCATACAATGATATACATTATTTTGAATAAAAAAAATTCAAAACCAAAAGATAGCCAAGGTTATTATGAGTAGAATGATATAGAATTATATATCCAAGAAACCCGTCATAAGACGAGAGTACTTTAAAAAAAAAATTTTTTTTTGCTTTTGAAATAATTATTTGTAACATAAACCTTTCAGTTAAGAAAAAAGTTTCATCATTAATACTATTGCAAAACGTTTCACTTACAAAATAAATAGGAATGCAACCCTAAAACGGAAAGCTTGGAGGCATAATTAACTTTTTTAGTTTTGAAAACGTTTTATTTCACATACTTAAATGCCGTTTCAAACTAATGATTGAAATCCAGAGGCAACTTGCACTAGAATATTCTCATCAATTATCTATCAGACAGTGGTCAATTCAAGTTTGTAGTCAACTAGTATAAATGGACCAATCATGTCTCTTTTGAAATTAGCATCAACAAACTCCACTTCTTTGGGTAAAACGCCAGTGACTTCTTTATATCGTATCTCAAATTTTTCAATGTTCCAATTCGATTTCTTTTCGAAGAAATCTTTGAAATTGGGAAAAGAGTTCCCGGCGGTGCGGCTGTCATAGGCCTCACTTTGTTGAGAAATTCTGATTGTGCTACACAGAAGCACAATTGTTAAAATCTGAGTAACAATAATATAAAATACTAAATATGTTTTGTTTGTAATTGAAAGCTTACTGTATTTTCTCGTCAATTGTGGCTTCTACCGACATATTGCTCCATTCCTCTGTTGTCTTATGACGTATATTAATGTCCAGCCAGATCTACAGATAATAAACAAAAAAAAGTTGTACAAACAAGAAAGGTTTAATTTTTCTAATAGTTAATCGAGTTACGCAAACTTGTTTATTCTTTACGTAAACTCTTTTATAGAACTATGTAGTCATTTGTAGCGGCTAATCAATTTGCAAAATCAATTCTCGTACTAATTATGTTACGTGAAAAATAAAAATAAAATCATGTTATTGTTATAATTATTTGCTTGAAAGTATGAGAGCGGTTGTAGGCATGGTTGCACATAAAAATGTCTCTGTACTTCGTAACCTTAAGATTTAATATGACATATAATATATTTATGATTTAAATACCTTAAATGGCAAAACAGAAAATCCAAAAGTTACAGTTGCCACTGATGAATGTCCCTCCTCTACAAAAACTTCAAAGACAAAAATACGACTCCAGAAAGGTTTAAGATCCTTGTCTAACTCCTGGGGTTCAATAATAAAGAAGCTGATTTCTCTACTTTTTAGTAGTGCATCTTTAATCCTATTTGCAGCAAACCTTGATTCACAGCGCACTGTCATACTAAAAGCATAATAAAACTACTGTCAGCGAATCTACTGCATAGACAAAGTAACTCAAAAATTTGGTGTAAGGGCTCAATACATTGGGGCATTTTCTTGCGTAGTCGTTGACAAAATGTCGCTACTGTAATGCATAATAATGCCACGACGTTCTCCTATCCTATCAGACGCGTTGACAAACGGCCCACTCTCCAAATGATGCTCCTATAAATCAATTGGTAAATTATTCGATGAATTAAATTCTATCAATGCTTCTCTGGAAATTTTGGGTACATAATGCTTCTGAATTACCTTTTCAATTTGTTTGCCCGACAATTTTTTTTCAATTTCTACATTACCGCTGTAGGAAAAGCGCTTATCCACTGTCGAGGAGTCGTAAAAAAACGTAATCGTGTCTAGGCCGACTATTGCATTATGAAATTGAGGAGCTTCACGGCTTAAAACTACGGACCTCCAGACCATTTCCCCTGCAACACTTCGAAATCCAGCAAAAACTGTGATTTCTACAAAATTTTCATCTTTCTTTTCAACAGTTTGAAAAGTAAATTTGTGCAAAAGCTCATTAAGCGTTTCACATTTTTTTTTCTCTTCGTGTTCAGTTTTCACCTCAGATTCAAGTATTTTGAAGCTGTGCATTGAATGAATTGAATGAAAGCCAATTAGAAAGTTTCGATTGAACATCATGGTTAAAACTTATGATCAAATTGCTAAATCTACTTACAATTTTTTACCATCCGGGGTAACTCCGTTAGTCCCGATGCAATCGAATCTTACGCTTATATTCTCGATTGTAGTTGTAAGTGAAATGATATTCTAAGCAGTATTAAAAATAAAAAGTAATAAATACATATATTATATATAATTATAGTTGCAAAGTTGAGGAATACGTAAAGGTATAAAAATTGCAAAGTCTTTTGCTAAGTCTATGGTAAAGGTAAAGGATGTATGTTTATTAAGTTTAAGTTAGACTTCACATTTTCTGGTGATAATAATCTAGTTGACTACAAGACTCAAAATCGGTGTAACAGTACTCAATACTTTTGATATACTCTATTTTTCCAGGCGTTCAATACAAGAGGCTTCTGTCCTCGAATAGTTTTTCATTAACCTAATTTCAATAACTAATTTAAAGGCTTTGTTTCTGAGTATTTATTTAATTTTATGTTTTAACTTGCAGACATACTAAATAATATAATAATCTAATTTAAAATCTTGAAGACTTGAAGCAAACAATATTTAAGTGGAATTTGAAGTGCTAAATTCTAAAGAAGATTAATTGCGGTTTTGTAGTTTTGAATGGTGATTGCGGTGTGGAAAACTACCTGAAAACCTTTCACTCGCAGGAACGTTAGGAGAAGAATTATACTAACAATTTGCAGCCTCATTTTAAAATTGTTTTTTAATAGGAATACTCAATCGAAATCACTCAAAATCAACTAATTTGTTGATGATTAACTCTTGCTTTTTATAGTAATGCCACATTCATTCAATGCCTGAAATTACTTTGCTAAAAACTGTTTCTCTTAATTTTGCCTTTCTTTAGTAAAGAAAAATTTCAAGCCGTTTAAAATTTCTGCTTATTCAGAAGCTAGCAGAATTTTGAAACTGCTCAGACTAATACATAGCCATGTTAAGACAAAATTTAAGACGATTGTAAGCATTATAGAAAGTAGATCAGTTTAAATAAGCTAGTTCTGAAACACAGAGACATTTATTCACATTCGACATTGAATAGTCAATACTATCGTGTTCACAAATAATCATGTTCATGCAATTTCTTAGAATTAGTTTGCATCGCCTAGTTTATTTTAAGCAGTTTGTGCTAGACACTTAACACTATCAGAATATTTTGATTACTTTCAACTACTAAATGTATTTAACTAAAAGAAATGCTTCTTTAACTAAAAAGTTGCAACTAAAATAAATGAGCTGGTAAACTATAGCAAAATTTTATTTAGTTTCTTTAGTTTGAAACGTAACCAAAATGTGAATCAGAGTAGACGAACAAATTGAATGAAAAAAATTAGCACTTGGCGAAAACAAACTTCATTCAAATCAGTTTAAACTAAAGCAAAACAATTTAGTAGCTGAGTAGTGGCGTCAATGGAGAAAAAATTGAATCAATTGCAAGGATACAAAATTATTCAAATGAAATAGGCAATATGCCTTTGCAGAAGATAAATTTGAGTCATGTTCGAGCCTTCAAATAAATTATAATACAAAATTGTGTTTATTTTGATAAGTACATGCTTTAACAACTTTATGATTCAAGCCTCCTACTTTTCATTGTTTGAAACTATTTAAAATCCGTTTCTGCATACCTCACTACACCAAAATTTAATTGTAAGGGACTTCGAAACTGTCCAAAAGTGTCCTTAAGTGGAAAAAATTTAGGTACTTCAATCGAAGTAATAAGAAGAATTAATTGAAATTGAAAGCTGTAGATAAATATCTTAAATCGATTCCAGAGCTTTGGAACCAGATTCCTTTGAAATTTTATCATAACAACTTCAAGTTAATTAATTCAATCTGAATTTCAGTAGAAACTGTCTCCTATTCCGCATAACAATTGGGAAAAAATGTTTAATTAAATAGTTGTGATCTAGCCAATTCAATTCAAGGCATTTTTATTCAAGTTTAAAAAAAAAATTAGCATAAAACTTTTTTTCTATTTCAGTATACAATTTTAACTTAAAAAAATCAATCAAATGAAAATATGTTTTTTATCTCTGTTTGAAGAAAAAGTTTAAAATGATTAAAGTAAAAATTTGAAAATATTACTTTGACGTCTTTTCTCACAATTAAAATAAATTTTTCTGTTAAAACGTTATATTAAAATCACAGAAATTTACTTTTTATTGCTGCGTTTTTATTTTTTCCGGAATCAAGACACATTTAATTTCTACTACTAATTTCCTGAAAACACCTTATCCGTATGTTGTAATGCACTTTTTGTTTTGTATTACAATATAGGCATTAAATACTTATTTTAAAGATCTAATTTGGATTGAGCCAGATAATTAAACAATATTATCCTAAACATTTAGAGGTAAAACTTAAAACCTAAAGTACTTTGATTACAGAGCAAGTTGAGTGTACAAGGATGTTCAAATGTTTCAATTTCATAGTGTATTTTTTTAAGTTGACCAAAAACAAACCTGTAAATTGCTACACAAGTATGGATATTTTAAAGTGTTTGACCGGATCAAACCCCTGTCAAAAATTACTTTCGCTTATTCCAGTGTGAATTTTCAAATGTTACAAGGTTGCAATTTTAATTTTGTACCTAATACTGTTACATAGGAAATCATTGCTTGCAGAAAATATTTGATAGATTCTTAGTTGAGTCTTTCAATGGATATTCTATCAGGTTCAGCTACAAATGAGAGCTTCGCGGTTTCGGTTTTTTTTTACTAAAAACTGAGCCAGAAATTTTTTTGCCTAAAACTCAAGCTTCAAATGAATGTTGTTGTTTCAATTAACTAAATTCAATTGTTCAGTTTATTCAATTGTTGCGTTGTTCGTTCAAGGCTAAAACAAAAGTTCTCAAACCGTAATTGCATATACATTTATAAATTTTAGTTTATAAAACCCCATTATGTCGCCTTCTGTATTTGTCAACCTTTGTTTTAAAATTGCAAGAATTATGTGAGAGGACAATAGTAATAGTGAAATTTTCAAATGTTAGTAAATTTTAAATGTAAACACCACCAACACCATGTAAAGTAGTAATCCACCACTGTAAACCACAAAATGACTTGCCCCTGCAAAATAAATAAAAATGTTAAGTTAAGTTAATAGTTTATTAATCAAAGCTAATTTCTATTATTAATATTCTATTATTCCACTGGAGGATAGTAGGGGCGCGGTAGGAGCGCAGTAAGGCGCAGGAGGGCCGCAACAGTGGTGCAGTATGGTCGTACTAGGGGCGCAGCAGACAGGAACAGGGGCGTCCTAGGGGCATAGCCGGGGTGCGGTAGGGGCGTACTAGGGGCATAGCCGGGGCGCCGTAGGGGCGTACTAAGAGCAAAGCAGAGGCGCAACAGCGGCGCCATAAAAGGGGAGCGGTAGGGGTGCAATAGGGGCGTACTAGAGGCGCAGTAGGGGCGGAACAGGGGCGACTAAAGGGCGCGGTTAGGTTTAGACTTACGATATAGTTTTAAATATTAGCTTACCCTAAAATACTTGCAAACCTAACCTAACCCTTCAGGGCATAAAAGCTCAAAACCTCAAGGTTAGGTTAGGTTATTACAATGTTCAGCAGTGCCATAAGTTCCCACCAAAGGGTTATTCCCCACAATACTCTACTAACAAGTAGTAGGCAAGGCCTGCAACTCTCAGAAAAATCCCAAATTTGTCCAAAACACTTGCTTTAGTGAGTAATGGAATGAAAATTTTTTATTTTTTTCTATGGTCACAATTGCGCGCGAAATTAAAAAAAATTGATTTTCAACACTTGTATTGAAAAGCTTATAGGGATTTAGCCACGATTTCTCGAGTTTCATGTGGTTCCCCTTTGCCATTTTCCAAATTTGCTTCACAAAACTCGAAATCGTACTATCTGCTGCAAACATAACCTCTCAATTCTACACCTGCTTGCTTGGAAATTGAGTAGAAAATATCAAAAAAATACAATCCGGAAATTCGGTAAAATTATAGTTAAAAAACGTTGAAGTTTACCGCAATATTACTTTTTGACATTTACATCAAAATTGAGATGTAATTTATGTTTTCAATTTCCAATTTTGATGCAATTAGGTTGTTTGATATGTGCATACAAATTTCCATGAAATTCGGGTTTTCTATATTGTTGAGTAAAGCATATTTAGGAAATCGCGAAGGGGGAGCATATGGAACTCAAGAAATCGCGGGTAAATTCCTATAAGCGTTTCAATACAAGTGTTTAAATCATTTTTTTTAATTTCGCGCGCAATTGTGACCATAGAAAAAAATAAAAAATTTGCATTTTATTATTCACTAAAAACAAGTGTTTTGGCCAGCTTTGGGATTTTTCTGAGAGTTGCAGGCCTTGCCTACTACTTGTAAGACCCTGCCGCGCCCCTCCTGCGCCTTGTTACGCCCCTACCTCGCCCCTACTGCGCCTTGTTTTGCCCCTATGGCGCCGCTGTTGTGCCTTTACTTTGCTCCTAGTACGCCACTACTGCGCCCTGTTACGCCCCGGCTGCGCCCTGTTACACCCCTGCTGCGCCCCAAGCATGCCACTGCTGCACCACTGGTACGAACCTGCTGCGCAATAAGGTAGGACATTACTGCGCCCCTGT
Source organism: Bilobella braunerae (assembly GCA_034694865.1). Lineage (NCBI taxonomy): Eukaryota > Metazoa > Arthropoda > Collembola > Poduromorpha > Neanuridae > Bilobella > Bilobella braunerae. The sequence continues at coordinate 3,131 of JAQFYP010003070.1, read as the reverse complement.
TGCGCTCCTAGTAAGCCGCTAACGCGCCTTTTCGGCGCACCTGCTGCGCCCCTAGTACGCCCCTACCGTGCCAATAACGCGCCCCTTGTACGCCCCTGCTTTGTTTTTAGTACGCCCCTTCCGCGCCCCTGTTGCGCCCCTAGGTCACCCCCGTTTCGCCCCTACTACCCTCTAGTCCCGCCCCTAGCATGCGGGTTGGGTGCTTTGTCTGATGCACAAATTGGCTGGATTTGGGGCGCAAATTAGTAACACCTCTCAACATGAGCTATTGTTTGGGTTAGATCTTAAAACACAAGTATTAGCCACCATAATTGCAAATACAGATCGAGGAGAGAAGACCACTTAAGCATTACTGTCGTCTCTTGAAACTAAATAATAGCTTACAGTTCCCCGTTGATCATCAATTTCACACCAATTTTTTTTAAGAAACTGTTCACAACATTTACAACCAGTGGAAAGCGGCATATTTACAAATATAAAAAATTGAAGATTTTGAAGTTCAAAAACCTTGATTAAAAAATCAATTTAAGCCCGAAAAATGTATTCTTAGTTTTACTTAAAAATGTAGACGTTATACAGACGGTTGAAAGTAAATTTGGAAGAATTTCGAGCAACTCACCGCAATAAATTTAATGAAAGTTTTATTTGGCGCAATAATACATTTGTTATGTTGAAATGTACATTTGTAAAATTTTTTTGGATACAACCGTAGTTGAGACTCTGTGAAATCTTGAGACTACGCGAGGTACGCCTTCATGGTCTGCCGCACTAACATAGTAAGACGTAGGCGTACTAAAGGGAAAAGTAAAAATAAAATTTCTGAGCAAAATTTTAAAACAAGACTTTACGTTGAAAAGCTTCCACTACCAAATATAATCTCATCCTCAATAGGCGCAACTTCATAGATCTTTCTATCTTTAATGTTTTTGTACGACAGCATATTATCTTAACTTATATATAATGATAACGTACTGTTTCCAAAATCACAAAAAATTACTAGTATCTTTTTACAAAGCGTTGTTGAAAGCGCTTAGCCGTTCAAATGCACTTGAGTTCATTCCTACATAACAGGAAACAAGTTAAAATGTTGATTGGCATAATACATCACTATTGTTAACACTACGAAAATTTCGTGTACCTGTAGTAGATTTCACAACTGAGCAGTGTGAGCACAACGGGCCGTACTTTCGTTGATTTTGATCTAAACCACTGCATTGATAATAAAAAAAACTTCCAATGCTGCATTACTTCTGGTTCCAATTCAAATTTTCTGAAAATGCATTACAGTAATTTCTAACTTATTGTACTTCTTATTACAATTTATAAACAAAGTTTGATATTTCAATGCATGCTGATCGCTTGCTAGTTTAATGTTTGGAGAAAAAAAATCCTTACTTTTTATTGAATTATGAATGCTTTTATGGATTGGTAGGACTTGAAGAGTTCATAGGTTATAAAAAAAAATTCGACCCCGGCTAGTTGAATTGCAAATAAGTTTAGCTAAAACGTTTATGCAGAGTGTTGCAATAGAGTCGTCCCAAGTCACAATAATATTCACCTAGATGTGCCTAGAAGGAAGGAAATACGAACAGTCACTCATTATGAAAAAAGTCACAAATCTAGCGATACGAGAGTTATCGCCTCCCTAAAATACAATAAAACAAAAAAAAATAGTGTGTTACTTTTTTTTGGATATATTTGGCGGAGCTCGAATCTAGAACACGACAAAATTACAACCAGAATGCAAAATCAGTATTTTGCTGGTTTTTGTTAGTCTTGTGTCAACAACAAGAGCATGGTGAAAGTGAACCCCGGTGACCACTCACGAATCTCCCTCACACCATAAGTGATCCAAAAAAAAAACCTGCGAGGTTTTTTTTTTAGTTTTGGGTTAAACTGGTTAGCTTAGTGAAAATGACATTTTGATCCCTGGCCTTTTTCGCCAAATTATCGTCCCCAAAAGTAACGCCCAAAAACATAGATTAGTGTGTTTTTGCTACCTTTATGAATCAAAAAGATTTATAATTTCAATAGCTCAGGTGAACACGTACATCATTTGAATGTTACTAAAAACTGAGGTTACTACGTTGTCTACCATTGCATTTGATAAATAAAGCAAAACTTAGCAGATGTTAAACTTTTAGTCACGTCGGTTTGTAACGGTTTATTTTGATCGGTCACAATAATCAAATGATCTAACCAACATTTCTCACAATTCCATTGCGATTATTGGTAGTGGTAATAGAGGTGAACCTGGTAAACTTTCACCGGATTGTTGCTGTCGCTATATCGGAGGTTATTCTAATTGACTGGGATCGGATTGCGACGAGGCTTGTGGACTGGAACCGGATGGTTGTGGTGTGGTATTCGAACCGGATGCTGGTGGTGGTTTTGCTCCTGCTCCGCTGCACTTTGTGGTTCCCGCTGGGGCTAGAGAGCAACGCACGTTGCCGCAACCGGGAGGTGCTGGTGGATTGCCATCGGGAACACAGCAGTTTGGTTTTGGACACAAAGGACCCTTTCCAGGATCTGAAAATGTTTCTTCGATGATGCCAATTGCCAAAAACACAACCACAAGTATCGACTTCATATTAACAGAACCACTTTTCCAGTACAGTATGTTTCCGAACTTTCAAAACCAATAGTTTTTTCTTCTAGTTTTATAGTAGTTTTAGTTTTGTAAAAAAAAAAAAAACCTGTTCCAACTACATAACAGTCCACGTCTTAAAATTTTTATTGGAGTATTTAAAAAAAAAAGTCGTACTTTCTACTGGAATTTAATAATTACGTAGAAATGCATAAACTAACACCGCATCAAGATTATAAAAAGTGATACGGTTGAGTAATTGAACTAGCAAATAAGTAAAAAGTAAAGGAGCGTTATTTGACGTTCCCGCAAAGCGCATGGTTAACATGAAAGGAAAGGTAGGAAAAGAGCTCATTAGCATAGATGTTGTCATCAAGCAATCACAATAGACAACCCGTAACATTCCGTTGTTGACGGTGTAATAGAAGAATTGAAGAAATCATAATTTACTTTGATTTTACCATTTGTTTTTTTTCTCTTAAATCTTTTCAGTTCAATTTCCAATGACTCACAGTGAAATTTATCATGCAGCCTTTAAAACATT
>JAQFYP010003069.1:0-11527 GCA_034694865.1 Bilobella braunerae | reverse complement strand
ATAAATACCCGGCCCGGGGAAATAGGTAGGCAGTCAGGTTAGGACTCCCCTAGGGAACTAACCTTCTCTTACTAACACTATAACTTGAATAAAAGCACACTTTTAAAATACTCGTCGGCCGAAGGCCCTGTTCTTACAAAGTATTATTTCCAAAGAATAAGTAAGTAAGGAAATCTAACAGTACCAGACCTCTACCCTAGCTCTGGGCAGTATTTCGACTACTGCCAGGGCTGGCATCACTTGGGAACGTATTACCCGGAATCTACCGTTCCGTGCTCCGAGTAAGGAGTGGCGGAGCGGAGGGTAACACTCCTCTGGTCCTTAACGATAAGCCAGACGTGATTTCCTTAATCACTGCTCAATTTAAACTTGGAAAAAAGGGTCCCTTCAAGCAGAGACACGGAATATCGCCGCGGGCCGTAAGTAGAGAATCAGGATCAGTGAACAATGCTGTAGTTGCCGACTGGATTCAGCATACTTGGCCAGTGGTTAGCGCTCACTATGCCCCCAATGACTTTTTTAATGCAGATGTGGCCTTTTTTTTTATTAATTACTCCCAGAAAAGTCACTTGAAGTGAGGGGTGAGAAGTGTACTGGCGGAAACAATCAAAGGAGCGTGTCACAGTGCTTTCCTGCGCAAACTCAACTGGCACTGAGAAGGAAGGTAAAGCTCTTACTGCTTGGAAAGCGCTTGAAACCACGATGTTTTAAGGGAAATTGTGTGAAAAACTTAACAGTCACCAAATCAAGCACTGAATAACCTTTACGATTTGCGTGATCTTATGCTGTCCAAAATTGAGTCACAGGCAGCACCTGAAAAAGCTTGAAAGTTGAAAACCATCACCAAACAGTTTGTAAATTAAGGCAGAGTAGAATTACAAGATAATTTCACACCGCGTGCTTTAAAGTACTCGATTCTTGTGCAATCATGGAATTGATATACCACTATAACTATATATTATATAGTTATGCTATATATATAACACACTAGGTATATGGTACGGCTAAGGTAAACCTCGGATAAGGTTAACCAATTGGGCCTTCTCCGTCATGTTTATGTTAACCGAGGTACACTGTATTGCTATTTGTTTTGTGTCCTCCTTTGGTAAAAGTTAATTGGCAAAATTTCTTCAAATAGCCTAAGGCTGGTATTCTCCGCTTTTCACAACTCAAGGATTAAATTCGAGGGTTTTGAAACCATCGAACTTATTCAAACCCATGGGTTTGATTATCCGACCCTCAAATTTTGGTATTCTCCGCGCGCACGCATTTTACTCGACAATGTTGCTACTCTTGAATTTCAATACTCATGGATTGGGCTCCGTATTCTCCGCACTTCCATAAAACTCTGGATTTGCCATGGATCCCGAGCGGGAAAGAACTGCTTTTGAAATTAGTTTCATAACTTTCAAAATGTTTTTGTCTCAATTTGAACCTAAAAGCAAGTCATCAACGACATTTTGACAGTACAAATGCAAAATTTTAGTAAAAATTTCAAAATGCTAGCCAACTACTACGAAAATGGCAATCAATGTATGGGTTTTATTGTAAACAGTTGGATGTGTTAATAACTATCCTCCATCCGTTCGAATCTTGTCCAAAATTTTGTAAGTTCACTGACTGCTGTTTTGAATGTCATTGAAGTGATGAACACGCTGCAGGATTTATGATTGTTGCGTTTCTTTGTATTGGCTGGGAATAAAAATTGATTAGTGTAATTAAGTACTGCCAGCACATTCCTAGAAAATATTTAGCGACTTGTAACTGGCACGGGACTTACCCGCTTGCTAATCAAATAGTTGCTTTCTGTCAGTTCAAGGTGTAGAAATTACTTCCGTTCGGAACATCATCTATAAACAAACGAGAACCATATGAGCCCCTTGATTTTAATTAGCTTCTCATTATAATGTTACTATAGTTTATAAATTGAAATAAGAGACTGGTGCCTGCAATACCTGTGTTTAGTGAACGATTACTTTCTGCAAGTTCTGCTTAAGTGAGTACCGGCCTGGGCCACTCATTGATTAGCATATTAGAGGCACCATTGTGTATTTACATCCGCTCGGATCATAATCTACTAACGAAAAACAGTAGTTAGCTTTAACAATGTTGGATAACAACCTTTTAATAATTAACTTACATTCTGGATAGTGAGGGAGAGCGCTTCGTTGTAGTTTACCTTGGGAAATGGAAAAGTTTCGAATAGCTTATTGTCCGGTCGGACTGTCAACTGTTAAATGAAACAGTAATTAGCCTTCAATTGAATGGAGTAAATAGTTAAACCAATTCGGTATTTGGCACAAACCTTACCTGTTAGCTGTTAATTAATTACAATGCGCTTCGTATTGCTTGTCAATCGTTGCAGTCGGTGGAAGTACAGTAGTTCGTAAATGAGGTGGTAATTTGTATTGGTAAATTGATTAATCATAACAATTAACTAACTCCGACCGGAGACAAACAGTTGATTTTGAAATAATAATTTTCGCGCGTTCCGGGAATGACAAGAAATTTGAAAATATCTCGAGTTTTGGCATTCGCCGCTCTCCTTTTTGCCTGAAAATTCTAGATTTACAATCCAAAACCTGCTCGGTTGGAGGGTAAAAATTTTACTCTCCACCGCCGATCTTTCGTCCAAGGATTTCGTCAAAAAAGTGCGGTGAATACCAAAAAGTTGAAATCCTTGAATGAAAACAAACTATCCGAGGATAGTTTCACAAATAACGACCGGAGAATACCAGCCTAAGTCTCGGAGCTTAGTAAATGTTTAGAAATGTTTTAAAAATGTTTAGTAAGTAGCGTTTACATTTGTTGGTAGAATTGATACTTGTTAGAATTGTTTTTAATTGAGAACATAATATATATATATATAAAAATTATACGAATACTATTATTTAAACCTGAACAATACCACTACCAGTTATCGACAAAGGAAAAGAGAGGTACAATTGGGACCGGTACTTTAGAACTAAATGTTGTTGAACTTGTCTAAATAAAGTATGAAAGTAAACCACCTTGTTTATGGTTCACTGTAATTATCTAAATAATTTGCATAATTGAACACTGATTATTTTCGAAACAGTCAAGAATGGAGGCAACAACAAGTATTGTACAAACACAAGTAATGAAGTTTTTAGCAAATAGGTGCCCTATATATTTTATACATTTAATGTAATAAACTGGATTAAAATACATAATAATTTAAAGCGCATCAATATTGTACTTTGAGTTAGACCTTTACACATATTAAATATTTAAATAAAAGAGATCGTTCTGATCCCTAACCAGAAGTACTCAATGTTTATTTCGCTTTCTCACAATTATACCTCTTATACCCATACCCTCTTATACCTAAAGAGGCCAAACCAAGACGCTATTGCTTTGCTATCCCACATCATTTATGCCTTAAATGGATTTGATCTACCAGTTCCTTGGAAAGGCGCAGACAAAATGCACCAAATTTGTGAAGGCTAAGGAGCAAATTATCTTGGGAAGCAATTATTGCAATTGTTCTTGATGACCTTTTTACATATTTTAAGTAATGATAACTTGACTTCCTAAATTAGTTGTTGTTCTACTAATAACTTCCGTTAAAATCAACTTTTGAATAACAGGTTCTGTAACTAATATAACGTTACAGAACATGCTCAGAAGGATTACGGGAATCGACGACGAAAGAAATGATTTGTACTGTGATATAATTTATTACCTATTACATCTATAATAAGGAAACTGATAAAAATTACTTGACTAACCGGTTATTATTTTGTTTTTTTTGAAAACAAATGTTAGATAAGTGAGTTACCATATACTATTTTCTCATGTTCCATAGCAGTTGCGAAATTAGGTAAAATTTGACCTCATAATCATTTGCACTTCGATAATAATATAATATTCGTATATATGTTACATTGAAAATGACTTCTACTCAATTGTTTTTGCCAATTCTAACTATTGTCCTCTTCCCAATTTTTCTTCTACTTCTGTTGCCATTTTTCTCTCTTCGCTTTTTCTTACAAAATGTCCCTGGCAAGCCAAAATCGCTTGATCGGATTCTCACACCATTCAGTGCAGTGTATCATGCTATAAGCCTTTTATTTTCAACAGATTCAACCGACAATAATGTGATTTGTGCTACATGTAAAATTAGCGAGAATTTTCTAATTGAACAGTTTGAAGACCACATTTACAAGAAGGTCATTCTAACCAAGGACGACTCAAACCAGCTTCTGTATCCCGAATTTCAACAATACATCACTACGTGGTTGGGATTCAGTTTTTGGAAGTGGGAAGAAGATTTCTCAATCAAAGATCATATTGTTCAGTCATCAAGAAGAAATGATGGTATTAATGGTAGTTATGACACTGTTGAAAATTTACGAATGAAATTTCTGAGGCAAAAATTCCATCCTCAAAGAAGCCCTTGGTCAATCCTGGTAGTAATCGATGATGAATTCTTCACAATTTTGCTCAAAATGGATCATTCAATGGGAGATGGCGCGTCGTTGTTGAGCGCGTTTTTAGATTCAAAAACCGATTCAAATGAGAAAATTCTCTACAAACCAAAAGTTGCACAAACTACTTTTGCCCAAGAAGTTGCACATAGGCTTATTTTCCCGTTGCGAATCGTTCAGGAGTTGTCTTCTCTTGGTGAATTGAAGAGGCGAGTACCAAGGTTAATTCCGCTGGAAAATTTGCCCAAATTGGAAGAAAGCAAAGAACCGAGTATGTATGTAAAAACTTCAAAAATGATTTCAATTCCGCTTGTAAAACACGTTTCCAAAGTTTCCGGATGTTCGTTTACTGGAGTAATCCTCTCTGGAATTTCTGGAGGAATCCATCGATTTTTTCTGGAAAGGAATATTAGGATACCGGAAAAACTGGTGACAATGCTTCCGTTTTCCGTAGGAAGAAAAGGATCGGAGAGTTTGAGAAACAACCAGTAAGCCCTAACATAGCAGGGTTCGAAAATTACTGTAATTTAACCGAAAATTACATAAATTACGTCACATACGTAAATTACGTAATTTATCTCATATATGTAATATTACATAAATTACATAAATGACGTCACTTATGTCATGTAATTTTTAAATGAATGCTGGCGACACATTTGTAAGCTAAGTAGCAAGAGATTATTTTAGTACCGGAAATAGCGGAACTAACGGAAATAAATATATTTCCAAAACTAAAAAGTTAATCTAAATCTAAAACAAATCAAAATTAATTTTTTGACACTTTACAAAGCGAAAAGCAAAAATAAAGTTGAAAACAAGCTAAATGAAATCAAGTTTTGTAAATACACATTATATAGCAAGAATTATAATGTGCGCAAGTGAGCTTTTTAATTTTTGCGCATCAAAATTTCAAAGCAGTAGCCTGGAAAACTTGATTTTTACTTTATAAATTACATAAATGACATAAATTACATAAATGACAGAGGGTTTGAATATGACGTAATTTACAGTGTAAATTACATAAATTACATGACGTAATTTACAGACTTCGAACCCTGTAACATAGTGAGTTAATGATACTATGCATCCTATGCAAAACCATATTACCGAAATGGTTACTAACTTGTAACCAAATTTTTTTTTCAAAGTATACAATTTTTTTTATGCTATTTGACATTTGCCTATGGCCTGGTCAACATATGTGCGTGTGCTAGTGAGTGAAGGAGGGTGGTCTTGGCCTGTGAGTTGACTGGGAAATTCCGAGGGTTGAGGCTGAAAGCTTTCTGCTGAACAGAGAACGTTAGTTTGACCACCGAGGAGCTCTGCTTAGGCAGAGGCTGAACCCTGTTTTTCGCATACCGGCTCAAACCCACCCTCCACGATCGCAACTGTCGAGGCTTCCACTCACCACTACCACACCACTCACTTTTTTGTGCGGCTGCCGAGATTCGATCTCGGCACCTACCCAAGCTAGGACTAGGGTCCTAACCCCTCGGACTACGAGCCTTGGGCTACAATTTTTTTTTTAAACTTGTTTCCTTGAATATTTTCTCAATGTTTTGAAATTGTTTTAGTTACAAATGTACAGTGTTAGGTGCTGTACTTTGTGGAAGATTGCTCACCATTGATTGCAATAGACAGAAATTTAATAAGGAATAAAAACTATTTGCATGAGCTATATGTTCACAACTACAATGTCATACAAGGTGCTAATAGTGACGCCCTTGATGAATTCTGTGATAGATATTCGTTTGATATTTTTGGAATGGAGTTATAGAAATTTCCAAAATGTCTTAATAAGGTTTGTTTGGAATTTATAGTTATTTACGTGATTTCAATTTCTGTCGACTCTTTTTATAAATAAAGTTTTGAAGTTTTTACTGCTTTTTACTTTGTTGAGACAGAGTATTTTAGGCGAAGGCAAGAAACTTTGAACTAGTTTAAATAATTCTGTGTTTACTTTGTTTTTTTTAGTACATTTGCAGAAATGGCGTTACCTGTAGGTGAAAAAAATGAAAAGAAGCGACTCTTACGTTGTCAAAAAGCGTTCCTGGCGGCAAAACATTCAACGTTTCAATCGTTGTACTGGATTGGCGTAAATGCAGTTGGAAACCTATTTACACCATGGATCAAAGCAGCGTTTCCAATGTTTCCAACGAGTCAATTCTTTATCTCAATTTTTCCCGGCCCATTCCAGCAAGTCTGCTTCAATGGCTCAGGCATTGAAGAAATTAACTTTCACATATTTGGGACCGTACTTTGGTGTAAGTCTTGTTCCTAAACCTATCAGGTTAACATGAGCCTATATTCAACCTAATACAGATTTCGTTTTAGCAACCGATATTCAAGAATGATTTTCTAAATTTGGAAGATCATGAAAATTTTGTATGAGACGAATATGGTAAAAATAGAAGTATAGAAATTTAAAAGCTCTTCGCAATTTAGTAAGAATCAATTTTGATGCTTAGTTTTCCGGTGGTTAAGCGTTCAATTCTTTACCATCGGCAGCTTCAGATAGAGACCCAGGTGTCGACCGGGATTTGAACCCTAGCAAAGCAAAAAATAAGGTTGCTGGTGTTGACCACGAGATCAGGTGCCTCTTATGCCCAGAGAGGCGGGTAGTAATATGCCCTACAATTAAATACATACAAACATATCGGTGTATGGTAGATGAGACGTTTAAATAGGGTAAACGTCTAAAAAAACATATAATATGAACTAAGGGGTTTGTACAAAAGAATTACTACAAAAATTCCAAGAGGGGTTTCAGATTTTAATATTTTTTGCAATTTATGAAACTATTGGCTTTCTAAATTAGTTACTTTTTAAATTTCCAACCCCTCCAAATCTTTTGGAGTTTTCCAAATCCTCTGACACTAGCTACTTTTCCTGTAAGAATAATGCAAATTTAGGATATTTACATGTCTTGACAAATAAGTTTGAAAAAAAGTTAAAGTTTGGCTTACACCTCAGCCCAGAGCAAATTGTTGTAGCCGGTCTACACTATAACCTATAACCAAAATGCTAACAATTAATTTTGTGGTTTTAATTATAGATATACCGATGATAGGAGTGTTTACGTACGACGGAGGAATCAAAATCTGTTTAGCGGCAAGTACTACAACTGTCGGAACAGAAGAAGACGTGCAAGGCATGCTGAACTGCATTCAACAAGAATTTGATTCCATGTTGCACCAACAGATTGTGTAGTTTTAAAAGTTGGCGTCAATTATATTGCCAACACAAAAGTTGCTAGTAAAAGAGAAGTATTGATGCTACCGTAGTTGATTAAGTATAATAATTTGCCACGCTATTAGTACTGTGCTATATGCGAAGCATGGATTCTTTCAGTTTTCTACAATTTGTTTTGTTACATTGTTGTTGTTTTTTTACATAGTTTCTTGCAATTCAAAATTCATTACAAGAACTGACAATTCCTTTATTATTATTTTTTTTTACAAAAAAATAGGTGAGTAAACAAGTGCTGCAAAACAGCGCAGGGTAAACAGTAGAATAAAAAAAAGTTAACTGTAACCACACAAGCCCTTTCATGGACATTAGGACTCAGAACTTATAAGCTAATCATCCTGCCCAAAGACGAACTTGTTTAGCTAGTTATAAAAATTAAAGTGATATTTTTGTTTGTTTTTATAAATTTTCCCCCAAAATAAGCAAGTAGAAGAAATGAAAATTATACAACGGGCAATTGATTTAAAAAAAAGTTTGTTCTGCAACTTGGAAAGACAACAAGTATATGTTGGCGGACAAAAAATGAGAATGCAGTTCATGCCAATTGTTTGCCAAACCATTATTACTAAGGTTGTTTAGTTGCTAAATATGTATGTCTAAATTTGTGTGTTTACAACGATGTAAAACACACAAAATTCTTCGGCTACGTTATAAAATTGTATTTTCCAAAATTATTACCAATGTGAACTCTGCAGCGTGTAACAACATAGAAACGTTCACACATGGCACATTGGATTTAATTGTGTTTAGTTTGTCAATTAATTCGAGCTTATATGAATATGTAGAGACTGTAAAAATTGCAAATTTTTTAACTTTTTCAACTTTTAAGAAGTGTTGAGCATGTTTTCAAAAACAAATGCTCAAAATTTCTAAAAGCATTTTTGCCAAAAATTGTACGGAAACTGACATCTTGATCCATGTATTTAGAAGAGGCTGAATTATTGAAACTGTGGAGAATCTCCAAATAAATCTAAAAGATTTTTCAACTTGCAGGTCATCAGCTTATAATTTTTGTTGCAATATTGCCTAGATGCTATATCCACTAAAGTGTGATTAATTCAGAGGCAAGCGTATGCATTATTTAAAAATGCCAAGTTGAAAATATATTTATCCTATAATTTGTAACCACATCTGCAAGGGTCTGGTGGATCAGAAGTAAGTAATGTGTGAACAATTATTGTCCATTAACTCTACAAAGAATGGAACCAACGTCCTTTGCTTCTGATATATACACAACACTGCCTTATTTTATACAGCAGGAGGCCGAATACCATCGCGAGAAAGATCGACGGACATTTGAGAGCGAAACTTTTCGGGGAAATTTTTTTGAATTCATTGTAGGTAATTTTATTTTAATTTGCAAGTATTTGCAGCACTAGATACTTGAAGACATATGCACACACAATAAAATGAAACAAAAATATTACAGTGCTGGATAATAATTTGCAGCATGCGATACTTAAAGCGTAGTTGATTCAAATGTTACGCATTTACGTATTATTTTACATTCCCGCATAGTAAGGAAGTATGTAGGATGGACTCATTAGCATACAAGATGCAAATGAGGGAAGTATTCTGAATTCTTACAAGGCTACTACAAAGGTTTATCGGAAAATTCCTATATCCTCTAATGGTGCAGCGTAATAACGAAGATACGCGCATACACAAGGTCAGAGGTTAGGGAATTTTTTAAAGCGAAAAACAACACCAAAGCCTTAGTGTTTACGGCTAATCGGAGATTTGGACCCACGGTCGCATCCTGGCCAGTGAAAAAAATAGAAGCTGTTTACTACTAGGCTAAATAGACAATCATCGCATTTAGTGGTGGTACATAAAAAAAAATACGGAGTTTAGAGTTGCAGATAATAGACTTTACTTTCGTTTTAGCTTCTTTTTCGGCTTCTTTTAGCAATGAGTTAATAATTTTAGCCTCACAAAAATGGAAATAAATTTGCCCTAGTAAAAGCCGTACTTTTATTATCAATCCGGGGCTCTGTGCGTTTGTGCATGCGTAGCAAGTGAAGTTCAGAACTTCAACTGCGCTTCTGTGTTTATGATTAACCCGAGCTGACAACCGTGGACATGAAAAAAAAATTCCGATTTTATATTCACATCAGAGTAGTATAAGAGTCGTAATTTAAGACCACCCAAACAAGCCAGTCGTGGGACAGGAAGATCCGTAGATTGCAAATAAAACTTTTTTTTGTTTCCTATTAATGCCTAGTTTGGCTATTTTGTTCAAAATTTTATAAATCAGTTTACTGTTGCCGTCGTGTGTTATTTAGATTACCTCATTTTTTATCCTGAAAAGTCATAATGCACTGCTAAATATTTACAGTTGGTGGGGGCACGGCAGGATGTGTATTAGCCAATCGCCTTTCGGTGCAGTATAAAGTTCTACTGCTGGAAGCTGGAGGCGATCCACCGTCCGTGGCATCTGTGCCGGCTTTTAGAGTAGAAGTCAAAAATTCACCAAGCATCAACTACCTCTACAAAAGCATTCCGCAGAAGCTTATTAAGAATCGCGTTAGTTAGAAATAATTGATGCAGAGCACTTTGTATTCAAACCTTTGTTTCTGCTACTGTTGAAAATGCAGGTACTAGTGAAATACACTGGGAAAATGCTTGGCGGTTCAGGGTCATATAATGGTCTGGTGCAAAACAGAGGCAATCCGTAAATAGCCAAACGTTCAAGCAGATTAGAAATTATGTTTACTTTAGTATAATTAGGCGTGATTTCGAAAACTGGAGCGAAATGCTCAACGACACAACTTGGACGTATAAAGCGTTACTAACTTATTTCAAAGGATCTGAGAAATATTTTGGAATTTGGCGCACAAATGGTTTGTTTAGTAAAAGCATTGCATCCACGCACGTTTTGTCTAAAACCACTTTGTTGAGTTGTGTCATATTTAGGCCAACATGGAAGGAATGGTCCAATGGAAGTAAAATCCGAAACAAGTATACTTCAGGACGAATGGAAAACTGCAGCTAAGCAGCTTGGTTACAATTACATAGATCCTAATCGTCCGCAACAGATAGGTATGAAGAAAAAATGTTGTACTGTAAAAAATTTTTTGCTATACTGTACTTTATTCAGAATATTATAAATTTTATCTAAGGTGATTTTCGTTATTCTAAATTAGATTCAAAATAAGAAATGGCGAGCATTTCGAAAGTTTTTTTAGAATTATGTTCAGAAAAATGAAATGTAGCTGGAAAATATTTCACAATCTTCTAAGCTATGACGGTTTAGTAAAAGTTTTCACGAACCACTATTCACTTCTGCTACGTCTATGTTTAGAATTCTACAAAACAACTTTTTTTTTAATTTTGCCGAATACCCAAACAAATGCTGTTTAGCATGAGAAAATGTTAACCAGTTGCTATCATAAGGAGGGTTTGCTTTGTTTTGTAAATAATTTTAGTTTCAAAATTTTATGAACTAAGATTTACTCCCCTGGATGTTACAAGGAAGCAGGGCCGACGCGTAAGCACATACACGGCCTACTTACAGCCAATACTTCAACGCAAAAACGTTACTGTGATTCGCTACGCTGAGGTACAAAAACTGCTCATTTTGAAAGGCAGAGTTATTGGCGTAAAGTACTTGAGGCACGGTCTCAACTTGAAGGCATTTGCGTGAAAAGAAACGGTGATCAGTGCCGGTGCCTTGGGAACACCGCTGCTACTATTTAAGTCTGGAATCGGTCCGGCAGAAGTGCTACACAAGGCCGGCATCAAAGTTAATGGGAAGTGGGAAAAAGGGAAAAAAGGGGGTACCCGGGATTCGATCTCGGCAAAGCAAAAGGTAAGGTTGCTCG
>JAQFYP010003068.1:0-11528 GCA_034694865.1 Bilobella braunerae | reverse complement strand
AATGTTTATAACTGAACATGATCCACCAAAAGCTAGTTAACCTAACATAACCTTAACTGAATTAATCGATTAGTACCAGTTAGATTAATGACTTAAACCTAATTTACTTTAGCAGTTATACGTAAATATTAACCAATTTCACAATTCGCCAACAATTAACATTAATCAGAAATAGCAGCGGAAGGAGAAACCATAGGATGGTAAATACAATAAAAAGAGCTGTTTTATAAATAGAATAATTGGCGTTATTGCCAATTGGAGAAAAGGCAAACTTAGAAGTTACTGCCGAATTAAAGGCTTTTATTGTTAACTTAATTAAGGCTCTTAGCCTGAGCGCTTGCCCTTACTTCTAACACCAAGGCATCATTCAAAATTCAGTTGTTGCATAGTCCACTATTTTTTAAGTAAAAACTATCCAACGTCACTTAAATTTTCTAAAAAGGTAAAGGGGCGTGTATTTTACATTCCTGCAGAGCAGATGGTCAACGTTTAAAAAAGAGGGTAGGGATTTGGAAGGGAAAGAGCTCATTTGCATAGATGTTGCTATCAAGCAGGCACAACAGACTATCCGTAACATTCCGCTGTTTTTCGGGCCTAGTTCAAAAAGAGGACACCAATCTAAAATCAGGGCCGATCTTTGCTTTTGCCTAATATCCGCAGGTGACTCCGATGCAAATGAGGGCAATCTTTTCAATTCTGACAAAGCTATTGGGATACGTATCGGGTAATTTTTATATCCACTGTCTGTGCATGCCAACATCAAAAAGATTCAGGCCTACTCAAGGTCAGAAGTAATGTAATTTCTCAAGGACAAAGCCATTTGGTGGCTGATCGGAGGGTTTGAACCCCCGTTCTCATGCTGAGCAGTAAAAGAAGCCAGAAGCTCTTAGCCACTAGGCCAACCCCACCAACTTCATAAAATAAAGGGTGCTAGAGACAAATTGTGTAAAAATTTGCGTCATTTGTTCTTCGCAATCTATACATAATTTGTTTTTTACGATTAGAAAATTCAAACTTCAAATCACTTCAAGGGAGGGTTGGGTTAAGGTGAAGGGACAAAAATGTCCATTAGATCCGTTAGTTGGAACCTAAAACCCAAGCCTGACTATAGGATGCATTTCAAATAGACTAGATTTTTACGAATGATACCATATCAAGCCTTTTCAGTATTTTATTAATACTCCATCAAATACTATTCAAAACAGAACACTTAACCTAAATATTACTTTTAATTTATTATTAATTATTATTATATTTTAAATTCAACAAATTTATTATACGAAGAACTGACTCACAACACAATTAAAGCGAAATTGATAAATAAATCTACTAGTCCATGGCTAGAGCTCAAGTGGTTAGTGCTTGTGCTCTAGTCATGGATGGGCATGGGTTCGAGTCCCGCTGTCGCCAACATGGATGTGGTTTTTTCCAAAAGGTTTCCCACTTCCCTTGCCCAAATGGGGCATTGGAGGTCAGGTGGGGCAGTGGGGGTGCGCGTGTCACCTGGGGTTGCAATTGCGGAGGGTGGACTGGGGTCATGTATCCGTAAGACGGTTGTTCCTATCTCTTGCCAAAGGTGGAATAGTGGTAGGGCCCTAGCCCGTTCGACCTCCAGCAGAACGCCCTTCCGTCCCACTCCTTAAGGCTTCTTTCGAACCAAACGATCGACAGCCACCCTCCTCCCCACCAATGACCGGATCACACCAACGTCCCACAATCCCCCCTACATGTTGATAAACCCTTGTGGTCGTGTCAAAAAAATGTAAATGTACTAAATACAAAGTAAAGACGCAAAACTATGCAACCAAGATAAATTTAGTAGTTTCTTTAGTATTTAGTAGTTAGTAGAGATTCAATGCCAGATTGCATTTTTTTTTCGAAATGAAGTTTAATATAACGAATCTAATTAGTAACTTAAAATTTGAATGTTGTAATAGCAGAACGTGCTTAATGTGAGTGGGTACCAATATTTCTATTTAATTGCACGACGTAGCCTTTGAATAAATTTGCCAACATTCTTCCCAACCATATCCCTACACTCTCCTTTACATATTGACCATCCGCTCAGCGTGTATATCAAATAACGCTCCTTTACCTATAAATTTAAAAATAAATAAACTTGTGCACCTTGTGGTATAGCAGAAAAATAGTCTAGGTTTCGCCTCTCTCGGCACAAGTGGAACCTGGTCTCGTGGTTAACACGAGCAACTTTACCTCTTGCTTTGCTCGGGATCGAATCCCGGTCCACGTTTTGTTCTTATCCTCTAACTACCTCAACTTTACTAACTTTACTTTTGAACAATTACTTCAACAAGAACATAGAGAGGGCTTGTATCAGTTGTTGTGTATTGTTAATAACAATAGCGCTAATACAAGATGGCTTTAATATTGACAAAAAATTAGGTTGACTTTAAAATTGTACAAATGTTTGCATCAGAAGTTCTTTGCAATCAATACATAATTTGTTTTATTATGAGAACATTAGAACTAGAAAGCAGTTTTTTTTTTCAAATATTCAAATTTGTGGTTTTGCTGTCCATTTTCTTTTTTACAAGAGTCAGTAGAACCCACTTCATCCGCTGTTGCGATAGCTAGTAAATAATAGCATCCTATTACTTAAAAACTGACCTTAAAAGCTGACTCGTTACTTGCACGACAAGATGATTAAAACTGAGGTTGCAATGCAAGTTCATTTCTTAGTAAAAGTCTGCGTTAATTTTTCTGCAATTCAAAATGCAAATTGTGACAGGATCAATTTCCACGAGAATACTAGTCAATGGCGATAATGAAAAATGATTCTTATAAGAAAGCAAATAGGAAAAAAAATTCTCCCTTCAAGTAATATGTTTGAAATGCTCCTTGGCAGCTTGGCTTTCGGTTTCAGTCAGTAGAAGTGAAAATTAATTTTGCATGCAAGCAAGCTTCTCGATAGAAATAAAGAATACGAATATGAGAACTAGTGTTACTGATGATGAGTACAAGCAAATTTTTATTGTTAAAACATGCCATTTTTTGTTGACAGTAGTTCCACTTATTGCCCATTCTTCTTACTTTTTTCGATCAAAGCCTTGTAGCCGTCGATCTCCTTTTGTACGGAACCAACTTCATCCACTGCTTTCTTAAGAGTATCGCTGATTTTTTGCTTTAGTGCTAAATTGCGAATGTTTATAAATAACAGTTAGTCAAGGGATGTAAGTATTTTTTAAACAATGTCACTTACTCGGTGACATAAGACCCTCAGTCGGATAAGTGGCGAATGGGTCGAGGTTGAATTCGTGTTTCGACACCAAGATTCTTTCATAATGAAGGTCGTATTTCTGGATCCGAGAATGATATTGATATTGATCGTCATAAATCTCGCTCCAAGGAAGATTTAGTGTACTAATAAGTATCATGACGTAGGCTCCGCTCACGGCAACGTCATCATATTTGGCTGGTCCTGTATAAAGTGTACTTTTAATGCTCAGCGTTGGAAATCATACGCTTCAATAACATAGAAGGCCCTGGTACGAGTGATCATATGCGTTCAAATTTTTTTTTATAATTGAACAGTTGTTCAAACTTACTTCGTAGGATGTGCTGAATTGGACTGACGTACAATTCGTCCCCGGCGCACTTCTGGTAGGTTGCTCCTTCGACCATTGCTAAGCTAAAGTCAATAAACTTAACTCCGTCTGCGACCTTATTGCTCCTTCCAAGCAAAATGTGTTGCGGTTTCATGTTTCCGTGTGCAATTTTTTGGCCCATCAACAACTCCCAAGTCAAACACTGCATTTTGCAAGTTGGGATTAAATTACTTTTAGGTTTCGGTAAAAATATCAAAAACACAAATAAGTTTTGAAGCACTTAAAATAAATTGAATTTAGGGTTGATAGGCCATCGTACCATTTGGTCGTAGATTGCTTCTTGATCTTTTTCCGAGAACCCACCGTTTTCATTGAGCGTTTGTGCGAGGCTCTTGCCTAAGCGCTCCAAAATTAAAACAAAATATTTTTCTTGAGGATCCGAGCCGTATGGACGGACTAGCTGTTGGTCATCTTTTAAATCGGAAGACTCGCCGATAGACTTCTCCACTAACACAACCCTCTCTGACAGAAATGACCAATTATCATATTATATATATATACAAATATATGTTGCAGTATAGTCAAGTTTAGGCATCCAGCACCATCCTGTGGTTTTCATAGACTAACCTAGTAATAAAGGAGCCTTCTCTCGAATGGTGTTAAGAATATTATGCTCGCGACGAATTCTGTCCTCTCTCGCAGGATCGACCTGTGTTTTGTTGAAAGTTAGTTATGGAGTGGTCAAGTTTTGACTATAATTTTTTACAAGATACGTACGATTTTCACGGCGACTTCGTCTCCATTTTTGAAAACGTGACCCGGTGGAATCGAAACAACTTTTGCTAAAATACATAACAAGTAAATAATAAATAGTGTCTGCTATAATTTTTTTTTCTTAAATCCTTTCAGTAATGCAAAAGTCACGAGTAAGCAAGAATACTAGTAGCGAGACTCTAGGACAAATTTCTGCGTAAATTGTCTCGTAAATTTTTTTATTTACTATTTGTAACTGCGTTAAAAACATTGTAATTTTTTTAAGGACGCATGAATTTTACCTCCTATTTCAAATACAACAAATCCTCAACCAAGTCTTTGTCTTACCAAATCTCACAAAACCTTCCGCATCCCCTGCAAATTTTACCGCCTTATCTGTTTTTACAAACTCAAGTACTGCTTCTTGGTTGTCATCAAACTTAACTGTAAACGCTGCCAATGATGGTAGAAGTACAACTGACAAGAGGAGCATGGGGTTGAAACTCATGGTAGAGAGACGCCTTTGTAATGAAGAAGTAGTGAGGGTTTTCTAAAAAGAAACACCTTTGTAAAAATTTGTTTGACTTCGTTCTTGCACTTTTTTTCTAAAACTCTGATAAATTTTAGATGATTTATTCTGCCTTTTATTTGAAATTTAAACTTGCGTCAAGCTGTGTCATTTCGTTGAATCCGAGTCATGTCTTTCCTAGTACCAAAGATGTTTGCCGCAAGAAATTTTTGTCAAAAAAAATGGATCCTAATGATACTATTTGGGATTGTTTCTGGCAAAAACATTTTTAAAACGGAACTTTTAAGCGGGGAAAAAATGCCGATCTGAGGTCGGCCTCATCATCCCACCATAAAATCAAAAGTTTAGGATTCAAATCCTGTATCCCAGAAAAAATTACTTTTTTTATCTTTTTTTTTGTAGAACTAAAGTAACTTGCCTGTCTCTTTGTTTACGTAATTATAGCACATAGCTACATTTTGACCGAGATATCCAATAAAGTAGACACTTTTAGTAAACTACATAAGAAGATCCCTCAATTGTTTCAAAGTTATCCTAATTAGATCAAGATTGACATAACCTCAAAAACAAGTAACTTTTTGTTGTTGTTTTTTATGATGTCCTACTAAATACCTGCGACAGGTGCAAATTTGAAAATGCAATTCTAAAAATTTGCAAGGAACAGAGTGGCGGTTTTAGAAACGTTACCGTGTGATACTAGTAAATGTAGGAGATGGAATAGTGAAATCAAATAAATTTAAAATACTTTGTATGGGCTGGTTAATAAACATTGTTTTGATATCATCTTACCAAGCGTTTTCGACAAACAAATTTCCAATTTCGTTCCAATTTTAGTAAATGTAGGGCCGAAGCCACTACATCAAACAAAAAATCCAGATAAACAAAACTGTAGTATCCTTGATACTAATGTGAAATGTAATTTCTGCAATCTTTCACGGTTTAGCGTAATCTTGATCTCTAGTGCTAAGATAAGATTTCCTAACAGATCTATGATCTCATGCATCATTTGCATCACTTTGTTCCGAAGTATTGCCATATCTTGGAACTCAATAAACACTCGGCACCCGAGTCGAGACGTCATGTGTCTTTTCTTAAAGACAGTAGTGTCTTCATGTGCTTTCTAGGTTTGAAATTTGAGGATAGGAATGTCACCTATGTGCAGTGTCATATTAATTTTTGCAAATGCAAAGTAAAGCCTAAAACTTTTCAGAAATGCTTGAGGGCGTTATGTATGTATTTGAACGCAAATGCAAAAATATCACGTCAAATTCTCTTCGAAGCCTCGACGGTTGTGTCATTTGCACAAGAACGTAGATTGTGGAAAAAATTATTCAATTTTAAGGATAAACTACGAAATTAACTGTTAGGCAAACGTGCAGTAAAACTACAGGATGCTATACTAAAATTTCCAGTAACTTATTGTTCATATTTTCTCTCGATCTCTTGACCGTAGCTGATTATGGTTAAAAATTGCCAAAAAAATTAATTTCACAAACTGCCTCATTGCTTCGATGAAAAATCTGCACTTTGGCCTACGAAGGATAGAAAAGCTTTGCGTCTATTGCTGTAAGCTACTCTCACAACTCAAGCCTGCAAAAATAATTCAAATGTACTATCAAATTTTGTCGTGTAAATTTTTACTCAACCCAACACAGGACTTGGGCTCGCCTAATCTAAAATGCAGAGTACTATCCCAGGTCATTTGCGATTCAAAACACAATTTTCAATTTTAAGTATTATCCTGAAAACGATTAGACAAAAGTTAGGAAAATTTTGAATTTTTTTTTTATATAAACTGGTAGGGCGAACACATTTAAATTCATGGTTGACGAGTATGCATTCATAAACCTTGAAACTAAGTTTTAATCTTGTTCCGTTGTCCAAATATGTAAATGGAGTTACACTTCATGTACACCGCAACTCAAGCATTTTTGATTAATTGGAGACATTGTACTTAACACGAGGAAAAGTGAAGAACGTTTTTTATTCCGGTATAGCAGCTAGTCAACATGTAAGGGAGCATGCTGGGATAAGGAAGGAAGGACTCACTAGTATACATGTACGCAAATGAGGGCAATTTTCAGGATTACCTAGAGACTATTAGGAAACGTATCGGGTAATTTCGGTATCTGTCCGTGTATGCCTAATCACGGAGATGCGAGTATACAACGGGTCACAAGCTAGGCAATTTCTTAAGAGTAAAACCAATAGCAAGGACTTTTTGTAGCTTATCGGGGATTCGACCCCCGTTCTTAGTCTGACTACTGGAGAAAGATAGACGCTCAAGTCGCTAACCCAGCTCGGCCAACTACAAATGGAGCGGTAATGCATATGAAGCAACTTTACAGTTTGTGATTATCGCATGCAAGGCAAACAAGTCAGACCTAGGAATGAAGTACTCGTTAGAACCGACCTAAACAAATATGAGCATCTCAACGTGCGAAGTCACTTCATTTGTTCAAAAGCCGCTTACAAACAAAGAAAGCATGAATCTGTTGTTAGGCTATTGCTAATAACTTTATTGAGAAGATAAGATGCCTTTAAAATTGAGGAGTATTAAAGTTAGAATGTTGGGGTGAAGTTGCGACACTAGTTTTTTTTCCAAGCATCGTAATTTTGACACATAATTTGTTTTTATCATTAGCGAATTCGAAGTAGAAGGTAGCATTTTCAAATTATAAAATTTATGTTGTTTGCTTTTTCTTTGCCGTCAGTTCGTCTTTAAACAAGACTGTATTCCTACTTCAACATGACTTGACCTGTAATTCTGATGAATTTTTTATGCATGTTTGCATGTTTTTGTTTGGGTTAGACTTTTTAAAGTCACTCAGCGAGTACTGCAGGTCAAAAAAATTCAAATCAAAACTTAACCAAATCAGCACCACAACTTATATTCAACAATTGGAACAATTTTAACTGTGCTATTTGTGTTTGTATATAGGATGCATATCAAGGGGAAATTGAAATGAAGCAAAACGATTACCTTGCGCATCGAAAATTTTTAAAAGCACTATCTGCAAATAGAATACATCTGCATGCGGTCATCCTGCAAAACCAAATTTTTGGAATTTCAATCTTTTCAACATTTTGTAAAAACAAACAAACAAAACAAAGCAAATCGGCAATGCGTAAACAATGCAAGATATGTAACGTCTAGGTGTTAATTCCACCTTGTTAAACGCTAAATTCCTATTGGATTCTAGCATTCCTAAACCAAAGTAGGCAATCACAAATGTTTCACGGGAAAACAAATTGCACAACTCCTCATGACGATTGTAGCTTGGTTGGTTGTGTCATTAGCAGTAAAGCGTAGGTTGGTGCAAACATTAGAGTTAAGAGTTTGCTGCAGATTTTGGGTTTTCATATGCTAGGCCAATGCAAGGTATTCTCGAGGTAGTGCGACTAAATTAAAAAATTCTTACTGAAACCTTATTGCTAAATTTTTTCTTGTTGTCTCTAACTGTAGCATGTCGGCGGCTCCAAGGCCTTTTACCGTATTACGCGTACTCATTTGAATCTTTGTTTATAGTGGATGCCTTCGGGAAAGTATTAAAACCAATTAGTAATTAACTTTGCTATTACTTCGCGTAACATTATTTCTACTTCAACCTAAAAACTCGACCGTGGTTGTCTTTTAGTGTATGTCTAAGCTCTACTGCGGGGTTAATGCCGACCACTTTACTATTGTCACTTCTTTTAAAAATTCCTAAGTAGACTAAAAGCTAACTAGCCAAACGAACCCTTGCTGGACATGAGTGCCGTCTCAGAAATTTCATCTTTTCCTTCTCAAAAGTTTAGAATTTTGAACAACAGAGCTGGCTTGTATTGTTGGTACAAATATTGCTAATATCGATGAACGGATGGTCAACATGTAAAGAAGAAGATAGGGATTTGGAAGGGAAGGAGCTCATTTGCATAGATGTTGTCATCAAGCAGGCACAACAGACTATCCGTAACATTCCGCTGTTTTTCGGGCTTAGTTCAAAGAGAGGACACCAATATAAAACCAGGGCCGACCTTTGTTTTTGCCTAATATCCGCAGGTGACTCCGATGCAAATGAGGGCAATCTTCTCAATTCTGGCGAAACTATTGAGATACGTATCGGGTAATTTTCATATCCACTGTCTGTGCATGCCAACATCGTAAAGATTCAGGCCTACACAAGACCAGAAGTAATGTAATTTCTCAAGGACAAAGCCATTTGGTGGCTGATCGGAGGGTTTGAACCCCCGTTCTCATGCTGAGCAGTAAAAGAAGCCAGAAGCTCTTAGCCACTAGGCCAACCCCACCAACTTCATAAAATAAAGGGTGCTAGAGACAAATTGTGTAAAAATTTGCGTCATCTGTTCTTCGCAATCTATACATAATTTGTTTTTTACGATTAGAAAATTCAAACTTCAAATCGCTTCAAGGGAGGGTTGGGTTAAGGTGAAGGGACAAAAATGTCCATTAGATCCGTTAGTTGGAACCTAAAACCTAAGCCGAACTATAGGATGCATTTCAAATAGACTAGATTTTTTACGAATGATAACATATCAAGCCTTTTCAGTATTTTATTAATACTCCATCAAATACTATTCAAAACAGAACACTTAACCTAAATATTACTTTTAACTTATTTTTATATTTTAAATTCAACAAATTAATTATACAAAGAACTGACACCTTGTGGTATAGCAGAAAAATAGTCTAGGTTTCGCCTCTCTCGGCATAAGTGGAATCTGGTCTCGTGGTTAACACAAGCAACTTTACCTCTTGCTTTGCTCGGGATCGAATCCCGGTCCACGTTTTGTTCTTATCCTCTAACTACCTCAACTTTACTAACTTTACTTTTGAACAATTACTTCAACAAGAACATAGAGAGGGCTTGTATCAGTTGTTGTGTATTGTTAATAACATTACCGCTAATATAAGATGGCTTAATATTGACAAAAAATTAAGTTGACTTTAAAATTGTACAAATGCTTGCGTCAGAAGTTCTTTGCAATCAATACATAATTTGTTTTTATTATGAGAAAATTAGAACTAGAAAGCAGTTTTTTCAAATATACAAATTTGTGGTTTCGCTGTCCATTTTTGTTTACAAGAGTCAGTACAACCCACTTCATCAACTTTAGTCCGCTGTTGCAATAGCTGGTAAATAATAGCATTCTATTACTTAGAAACTGACCTTAAAAGCTGACTCGTTACTTGCACGACAAGATGATTAAAACTGAGGTTGCAATGCAAGTTCATTTCTTAGTAAAAGTCTGCGTTAACTTTTTTGCAATTCAAAATGCAAATTGTGACAGGATCAATTTCCACAAGAATACTTGTCGATGGCGATAATTAAAAATGATTCTTTATAAGAAAGCAAATAGGAAAAAAAAATTCTCCCTTCAAGTAATATGTTTGAAATGCTCCTTGGCAGCTTGGCTTTCGGTGTCAGTAAGTAGAAGTGAAAATTAATTTTGCATGCAAGCAAGCTTCTCGATAGAAATGAAGAATACGAATATGAGAACTAGTGTAACTGATGATGAGTACAAGCAAATTTTTATTGTTAAAACATGCCATTTTTTGTTGACAGTAATTCCACTTATTGCCATTCTGCTTACTTTTTTTCGATCAAAGCCTTGTATTCGTCGATCTCCTTTTGTACGGAACCAACTTCTTCCACTGTAGCTTTCTTAAGAGTATCGCTAATTTTTTGCTTTAGTTCTAAATTGCGAATGTTTATAAATAACATTTAGTCAATGGATGTAAGCATTTTTCAAACAATGTCACTTACTCGGTGACATAAGACCCTTAGTCGGAAAAGTGGCGAATGGGTCAAAGTTGAATTCGTGTTTCGACACCAAGATTCTTTCAAAATGAAGGTCGTATTTCTGGATCCGAGAATGATGTTCGTCGTCATAAATCTCGTTTTTCAAGTTTTAAATTCTCCAAGGAAGATTTAGTGCACTAATATGTATCATGGTGTAGGCTCCGCTCACGGCAACGTCATTATATTCGGCTGGTCCTGTATAAAGTGTACTTTTAATGCTCGGCATTGGAAATCATACGCTTCAATAACATAGAAGTCCCTGGTACGAGTGAGCATATGCATTCAAAATTTTTTATAATTGAACAGTTGTTCAAACTTACGTCGTAGGATGTGCTGAATTGGACTGACGTACAAATTGTGCCCTGCGCACTTCCGGTAGGTCGCTCCCTCGACCATTGCTAAGCTAAAGTCAATAAACTTAACTCCGTCTGCGACCTTATTGCTCTTTCCAAGCAAAATGTGTTGCGGTTTCATGTTTCCGTGTGCTTTGGCCCATCAACAACTCCCAAGTCAACCACTGCATTTTGCAAGTAGGGATTAAATTACATTTAGGTTTCAGTAAAAATGTCAAAAACTCAAATAAGTTTTGAAGCACTTAAAATAAATTGAATTTAGGGTTGATAGGTCATCGTACCATTTGGTCGTAGATGGCTTCTTGATCTTTTTCCGAGTACCCGCCGTTTTCATTGACCGTTTGTGCGAGGCTCTTGCCTAAGCGCTCCAAAAGTAAAACGAAATATTTTTCTTTAGGATCCGAGCCGTATAGACGGACTAGCTGTTGGTCATTATTAAATAAAATATTTGTCCAACTCTTGTAGGCCAAGTGGTTAGAGCCTTGAGCTCTAGCCAATGGACGGGCACGGGTTCGAGTCCCGG
>JAQFYP010003067.1:0-11530 GCA_034694865.1 Bilobella braunerae | reverse complement strand
CGAGAGTGGACACAGGGCGGCGTGGTATGGCAGGGATTGAGGCAAGGTGGACGCGCTGGCGTGTCAAGGGTCAATTATGGGCCAATTAAGGGACAAGTGGCGAGTATCGCCACATCACCTAATAAGAAGTCGACAAACTTTACGTACAGAATTTGCAAACAAAGAGAAAGCTCCTCTGCTTTCACTGTCACAACTTTCATGGCACACCTTTACAAACTCAATGTCAAACAAATTTTTGCGTCTTAGAAAATGATGCCAAAAGAAGGCGAAAATTGCGCTTTCACCAACTTTCCCATATTTTTAAAAATGATGAATTTTGTTTAAAATGTTAATTTAAGAAAATATTTAATACAAACAATTAAATGATAATTCAAAAGAAAAATTAAACGAAAGCAGGAATCCGTCGGTTTTTCTACATTTTTTTGCATTTTCAAGATTTCAAGAAAATCGCTCAGATGTCGGAAAGCATTCTTGTTTTCGCGTGTACAAGGATCGACTCAAAAAGTCTGAAGTGCATCAAAAAGGATGTCAATCAAACGATGGCTCTCATATTCAACAGTTTAGTTTGGCTAATATTTGCATTTAAAAACACAATAACTGAACAATACAAAAATAATTTGCCCATACGAACTAGTCAAACTACTTTTGAAACAGGGCTGTAACATCGTATTTTCTGTATGGCATGGAAGTCATTCAAACTGAAGAAGAAACAAACGTAGTAAAACGGATACTAACAAAGTAGCGAATAACTTTTTAATACGCATATCAGAGCTATTGGAAGTCTCCTGAGGAGCTTTTGCACTTTAAATAGTGTATAGCATTTTTTTTTTATAAAATTGTGACCTGAGGCGATAGCGAAACTTAGCGAAACTTGTACATTGTACTTTCGGTTGCCGAAAAAGTAACAAATCTACGTTCTATGCAAGTCAGAGAAAGTAGAATACTATTTTGTACAGGGGAAAGCTTGCTTACCAATTCGGAATGGGTTAAAAAAATTAAAATTCTCGGGCGGGTTTATTTCTGGGAGAAAGCAACATGCACAGAAAAATATGATGTCCTTAACGCCCCTATTTTTTCTTTTAGAGTTTTTTTTGTGCGGTACATAATAAACGGTCTGTACATACAGAGCGATAGGGGGACCTCCAACGTTATTTTTATGTCGCAGTGAAGGTCCTGTTTCCTTTACTTTCACTTTCTCTGTGACCGTTTTGGTCCAACAGTGAATCCGCATTCCACTCGACTCAAAGAAATTTCTCTTGACCCACTTCCAAAATCACAAGGACTCAAAAACTTTGGAATTTTAATTCGATTATCAAGGCACATGCAATTTGGAACATTCAAATAATGGGAAAAATGTATTTTTCAAAATTGAGTTTCCGTGAAATCGATTATCAACATTATATCATTTTGAATAACCTCGAGTAAAGCCAATTGTGAAACTCCCTTCAACCTAACTATCTGCCCTCTTTTCCTGTCTCCGAAATACGTGACTTTGTTTGGAAATCTCATAAATGATCCACTTTCACCAAAAAATATCTTAGAGCAAGCAAACTTTCTCCTTTTCTTCATTTCAAAGAAACTTCAGTTTCCCTTCCCCTTGATCTACTTTTGAAGCAGAAAACATTATACTTTCTGTATTTGGAGGCGGGAGAAAAGTCCTTTCTCCAGGAAATTCTCCAGGAAAATGTGAAGGGTCGCTGGAAATTTGCGGATAGATTGAAATCGTCTTAAATTAAGGAGCAATTTGGGCCGAGTACTTTGGGACAAGGAGCCTTTGACCTCTATTTTATTTTTGGGAGAGAGGAAGCGAAGGAAACCGTCTTTTTGGCCATGGTATCAGATCCAGAAGATTTTGAAAATTTTGACCTTTCAACCTTTCTACGCGAATCGAACGCTGAAAGCGATCTTGCGTAGGCTGTATTGATTGCAGGACCCTCAATGCGAGATACCTATAAATCCTGGCTCTTTATCAATGCTCATCTGCTAAAAGACTCTCATCAAGCGATCAGGAGAAGTTGTGGACGTCTTCGTCTCAAAATAGGTTCATCATAACACGAGCCCATTCTGATTTGTTTCAACCATAAATGCAAAAATCAAAGAAAGTTTTGGCCTCTAAAGAAATCATTTCTCATACTTTTCAAAAGAGTAATTTTTTCCAATTGTTGCTGAATTGTATTTTTTTTTTCAAAATAAAGCAGTATTAATTTATCAATTCAAACCTTTATTTTCAAATCTTTTTCTCTATTTCAATGCTTAATTTTAAAGAAGATTCCTGAACACTTTCTAGTTGTTTGTTGTCTTTCATATTTCCGCCTGAACAAATCAATTAATCAAATTTTTAAGAGTAGTTATGTTTGCAAAATTGCAATTGAACGTTTAAATTTGAAGTTGTGCGTGCTGTATGGCAGTGTGAAAGCATCCTCACTTTGAGTATCTTTTTTGCTGACAAACCATTTTAAAATTTAGTGCTGACACAAAATTAGCTTGAAGTTAACGTTAACGCTAGTTAAATTTTTTAGTAATCCAACTTAAGTTAAAATTAATATGCTAAACAATTGTGAGTATTTTCCTAAGTTTCGAAGTCATTCAATTTAAAACATGTTAAAATCAAAGGAATTTAATGTAAATATAGTTCGGTGGTGCTGTTCCTTTGTGTATTAGCTGCCCATTCGTTTTTTATTTGATTCAATTTTTAGCCTGAGAAAAAGCTTTCGACTTTTCTAGGCGAGTCGAACTATATTTGATATTATTCATTTATCAAACATCTATTTGGATATTTGTACTGCTTTTTCAAACAAAAAATACAATTTTTTTTTGACGTATTCATCTCAAAATATTTTTGTGATTGCCAAACAATCCCGTTTTATGTTAAGTACCCTGAATTGACCCTCTTCAAGTTGCCATGTTTAATTTGGAGCGTTTGAACCAAATTTTGAACATTTTAGATTTTTTTTTGTCAAATTTTGAAGGCGTTCAATTTGATACCGATTGAAAGTGTAGCATTTTTTTTTCCTTTGAATAGGTGCTTCATAGTGAGCATACTTCTGTTTCGTAATTAGCGAAATGATGCATAAGAAGGCTCCCCTCTCGCCCAATCCAAGTGAAAGTTTTGTAATGTACTTTGGGAGAAAGTCCAGCCAATTTCACTTTTGGAGAAAGCGAAGGTGAAGGAAATGTGTCCAGTAAATTTTTCTCCAAACTTTATTCTACTTAAAATTTACCTCATTTTGTCCGGAACAGAATATTGAGCCCAATTTTCACTAAAACTTTGTTGGAATTTTCAAAACTTCTCTAAAAATAAAGGTGGAATTTTCATCCTCATATCACTCTGAATTAAATTTCACTCGCAAAAACTTTCACGTTCCGTTTATTCAAAAAGAAACCACATCCGCCTCCTCCGAACTAAAAACTTGAAGTACCTAAGTTATTTAAGAACAATGTTTCTGTTAACGACGTATATAATAAATATGAAAAAAAAGTTAATTTTACTAGTAAATCATTTTTTTTTAAATGGACCGATAAATTAGACTAAAAATTATGATTTTATGACTTTTTGAACAACTCTATAACTCTTGAGTGCTTTTAGAAAAAAGAAAGCTCGAGAATGTTTGCATTTTAGTTATTTGCATTTTTTTTATTTGATCTTCCTTCGTGCCTATTTGTTCTTATTTTCCGTTTCAATTTCAGTTGAATTGAGGAAATCCGAAAGAAGCCAAAAATACAAAGCGGAAGATCGCACAAGCATTTTCTTTAAAAAATTTTGCAAAAGCGCCTCTTTTGAATTCCTCTGTGTTCGAGACACAAAAGACATTTTTTGGCGCTTTACATCGTGGCACACACTTAAAGTAGTGTTAAGTCTCCTGTCAGACGCTCTATAATGACGACAAAATAACTGTCCTTAAGTATTAAAGCCTTTTTTTTTAATGAACAACCTTTTTAATGAACAATTAAGCTGTTTTGAGTTTAAAACATTACAACAATTTCATCTTGTACAGATTCTAAGAAAATAAAATTTCATTATATTATATTATTTAATATAAAATTTTATTTAGAGAACTCTATTTGAACAAAACTTTAACAACATCCTGTCTAGACCTCCGACTTGACGCGTCATCACAAGAACAACTGATGGAATATTTGATGTCTAGATGACGTCAGGCGTTTTTTTTCTCTGCTTTCACTTATTAATTTGGAAACATTTGCCGCAGACTATCCCTCATAAGCATAAAATAATCAAAATAGGGACAAAAATTTTGTAGTTTGGTTTTCAAGAGATAACTCCAATTTTCAATTTCAATTTCATCCATAATATAGAAATATTAAACATTAAAAATACTGGTAATACTACATTCAATCAACTTTTATTGGATTAAAAATTTTCCATATAGCTAAACGGTTTTGAGTTTTCTACTCCCTACGTACCAAAATTCACTACGTGGCACACAGGCTTACATGAAGTTTAATAAAATTCGCTCACAAAATCAAAAATTAAAAAAGTTGTCATTTGTTTTTAAGGATTTTTTACTTCCTCTTCAATAAATTGAGCTTTATGAAAAAATTGTGCTGCTCCAATTTCTTTTTTTTTTCTAGACACGAGGGATTTCAAATAAAAAAAACCAAGGCACAGCGCACGAGTTTCCGTTTCGACGTACCGCACAAAACGAATTACTAGTTTCCTACTAGTCGTAGCTCCTAAGAGGCCCTTAGCTTAACATTATGCTCAAAAATTACATTCGTAGCGCCTCCCATACCCTAATCTTGTCTTTTTAAATTTTAAATGAAAAAATACCAAAGCGCATCGCACGGGTTTCCATTTTCAGTTAAACTCTTTTTAGAGTTCTGCGCCGTACTCGCAAAACAAATTACTAGTTTCCAGGCTCAAGTCATAGCTCCAAAGAGGCACTTAGGTTAAATTTATGCGCCAAAAAGTACATTCAAAGGGCCTACTCTAAACTGATCTTTTCATTTTAATTAAATACCCCTAATTGAAAAGTACCCATAAACGAACCATCATTACAGCAAAACAGCCCTCAAATCTTTGTGCTAACCTCCCATGAACACATTTGCCCATAAAACACAAAATGAAAATGAACAGCAAAGAAAAACGCCGTTTAGGAGAAATTATGAGATTTGGCGTTCAAAAGGGAAGCTAAGTTAGGTCACATTAATTTTTTGGGTAACTAATGCCGTAAATTAGGTTATTTTAAGCGAAGTTAGGTTAGGATGTTTGCGTAAACGTTATGGTTTTTGTATCAGCATAACGTTTTACTTCAATTATTTCCCGCAAGTTCTACGGTGAATTTTTAGAGAAATCGTTAAAAACGGTTTTGCGGTTTTCACTTTTCATCTACACACTATAAATGCTTTCTCCCTCACTTTCTCCGAGGCAATAATAGAAAATAATTTCTAAATGAAAATATGAACTTGCTTTTTGCAGGGAAAGCAAAGCACTACTGCACTTGGAATAAGACTCAAGCTTCAAAAGCCCTCTTAAACTAGATTTCCATTAGATGAGGAATCGTGCGCCGCTTCGGATTTTTGCATTTACATTCTCAAAGTGGAAGCAGCGGTGGACGCCTCACCACTGCACAACTTCATGCCAATAGGACCTCACGCAGCGATCCCCTATTACTTTCTTCGCAAAATTGCAACTTCTTAGCCGCAAATTTTCAATTTCGGTGAAAGTGCCGGAGAAAAATAAATTTTCGAACCAAACAGTTACCGGGATTTGAAAGTGATGTAGAAAAATAGCTTGCAAGTTTACAAGTTTTAAAAAAATTCCTACTGTAAAATTTAACTAAAAAAACAGTTCAATAACTTTTGTGAAAGCCTTTCGGTATGTCATGCTCTCAAATTTTTCAGGGTGGCACGGAACTGCTAAAAAAAATATCAGAAAATTTGAAACAATGATTTCGTATAATTAGAGAGATTTTCAATGTGCAAATTCAAATATCCTAAATTTTATTTCGAACCAGAAGCGCCTATCCAGACATTAAAGAAATTCCAGCGTTCTTACTGATTTAAGCTCAAACACCACAAACGAAGCGCTTGGTCAACGCAGCAGCTGGAGGCCCTTTGCGTGTCAAGAAAAACAAAGGCCTTTTGACGGCATATGAAAATTAGGCCACTTATGTCTCCGACGAAAGCGGAAGCAGTTCCAGTGAAACGCGGCGCTTAATTGATGCGTTAGTTGGAGGGACAGAACGCTAATTGACGCCAATTGAGAACGCTTTCAGCGGCATAAACGCTACCGATTACAAATCGTTCTCCAACGATGTATCCTCAATTAAAATGACGATCGACCAGGACTATCTGTTACACTTTTTTTTTTTTGAAAACGTAAATTATTTGTAAAAATAAAAAAATGCTATAATTTTGTAAAAAAAAGAAATTAATTGAAAATTAACTGAATTTTAAGAGCAACTCTTACGCACCTTAATTTAAATAAGAAAGCAAAATTGTTCCCACCAGCATTTTCAAGCCTATTTTTTTTTTACAAAAGTGAAAATCGAAAAAGAGAATGATGAAAAAATTTTCCTGTGAAAATACAAGGTCATCAATCTTATTGTAAATCCAGAACTACTCTCGGGCAAGACCAAGGCTGACCCAATTTAAAAAATATGGAACCATTTTCTAAATTTCATATTTCATTTGAAAAAGTTTTTGAAAAACAAATTAACCAATCCAACCGTACAAGCAAAGAAATAAAATCTAAACCCGATCATGGACTAATACCTTTGAAAAATTATGTTCCAATCTGAATGACGTGATTTTTTGAAAAAAAAACATGGTCATCAATCTTTTTGTAAATCCAAAACTACTACTACAGGACAGAAGAGAAGAATATCCTCATGTGGTAGGACGGGAAAATAAATCTAAAACACACGAATCGTACAACACCGCCAAAAAAAAAACAGAAATCTTTCGAAAATTATATTCCGATCTGAATCACTTGATTTTTTTTAACTCGGATTTCTTTCGATAGCGACAGAAACTTTTTGAAAATTATATTCCAATCTGAATGATGTGATTTTTTGTACTCGGAGTTCTAATGATAAAAAAAAAATTAATTTAAAAAAAGGCTTCATATACATCGGGTAATGCTAATTATATACGCTTTAAAAATGAGGACAACAAAATCTTTAAAGTTTATAGACAAACCCTGTATTGATGCATTCTTAATTTGCAATTTAAAACTCCCTGTATCCGACTTTTACAATAATTTACAATTTAAAACTCCCTGTATCCGACTTTTACAATAACTTACTAATTTAACTGCATCCAAAACCCTTAACGCAACACGTAACTCAAATCTGAGTGAAAGTTACTGAAAGTGTAAATTATGCAGAAACAAAAATCAGAAAGGAAATTACTCGGAGAAAGTAAAATTGTGCTTTTTAAGAATCTGCTGGCTGAGTCATCTCATTCAAAGTTAAGGCAACTCTCTTTTTTCAGAATTCTTGTCTATTAACATATGCGTTTTTTAGTCATGCGCGAAGTGATAAGCTGATAAATTTGGGATAAATTGTCACGTGATATGACAACAGATTGACGACGGCGCATGTTTCGATCACGCTTCCGCAACGTTCTGAAACCTGATGTTTGAGTAGGTTTATAATGAAGTGTAAGTGGAGCATCTGTTCGTGATAAGTGCCTTGAAGCGTGATTTGGAGAAATTGGATTGAGGGCCCTTAAAGGGAGTGTAAGGCAACTGCCACCAACGTCAATTTCCCATTTTGAAATCAATGCTTTGATAGTTTGACTGTAATCCAAAATTACGGTGCAGTGGTCCTTTGTCCAGGAAGATGCTAAGGGACCACTTACTCGAGGCCCTTAGAATCCGAACACGTAAGGGTCTATCTAAAGGGTACTCAATTCACCACTCATGACGATGAAGACTTAACATATTTACAACTTCTGATCTGTAAAATTGTGAAACTAATTCTCCTTCAATTCCACTTCCAAGTACTTTCTATTTACATGATTTTGAAGAGACGCACTGTCGCTCAATTTTAAATACAACAATAGGTGAGCTATTTTGAATTTAAAACAAAGTTTTTTCAGTGATCCAAATTACGCATTGGAAATGAATTTAGACTCGGTAAATCAAAGTTTTGACAATATCAATAATTTCATCCAGGCTACACACACTTTCTGCTTTAGAAAATAGTTCTGATTTTTCTAGATTAAAGAAAACATCAGGAATTAAAAAAATTGGTTTGTGCTAAAGAGCGTCTGATAAAATTCTAGTTATGGCGGCATTATGACGATTTCATTTCAAGTATTATTTGGACTTCTTAAAAATGAATGAATTTTTTGTTTTAAAACATCAACCCGGCTCGCCACCAAATACCGTAAATTAAATTGTCTTAAGTTCTAAATGTAAAACTAACTGTGAGTAGCTTCATGAACGCATAATTTGGTATTGATTTGGCGGTAAAGCGGAACTAAATTAAATTTTGAGTTTTTGAATACAGCATGCACCTTTCGATTGAGCCCTTTGTGCACCAACTTTCGTGACTTTCTCAGGCACAATAATACCATTTTAACTACTCATTTTAGAATCAGTGTGCCAACTTTCCATGCATTAATGTGCCCATAAAACACTTAACGAAATATTAAATGAAAATTATAAAAGTGAAACGCCGTTTAATAGAAATATTGAGATTTGGCATGGAAAAGGGGTCTAAATTAGGTTAAGTAATGGTAACTAAGGTTGTAAATTGGGTTATTTTAAGTTAAGTTAGGTCAGGATGTTACTTTAAATGTTATGGTTTTGGTATCAGCATAACCTTTTACTTCAATCATTTTCCGCAATTTCTACAATGCACTTTTAGAGAAATCGTTTAAAATTATTTTGCAACTTTCACCACTCATTTCTCCACACCATAAATGTTTTCTCCCTCACTTTCTCCTAGGTAATAAATTCCTTCTAAATGAAAATAGGAAGTTACTTTTTGCAGGGAAAGCAAAGCACTTCCCGCCGCTACTGTACTTTCAATAAGGCTCAGACTTCAAAAAACCCCTTAAACTAAATTTCCATTAGATGAGGATTCGTGCACCTAAGTCGTTACATTCTCAGCGTGCAAGCACTGGACGCCTCACCACTGCACGACTTCAAACCAATAGGACTTCACGCAGCGATCCTCTATTACTTTCTCTCCAAAATTGCAGCTTCTTAGCCGCAAAATATTCAATTTTAGTGAAAGTACGAAAGTTGAACTTTCAAATGAAAAAGTTGCTGACGGGTTGTGAAAGGACAATATTGTGTAACAATATCTTCCAATTTTTCTAAATTTTCTGCAACTTTCTTTTCCATCAAAAATGAATTGCAACATTTGTGAAAGCTTTTCGGTATGTCATGCTCTTATATTTTTCAGGATAGCGCGGGACTCCTAAAAAAAATATTTTAAAAAAGAAATTTTAAAACAATGCTTTCGTAGAATTAGAAATTTTCAAAGTACGAATTCAAGTACCTAAAATTTTATTTCGAACCGGGAGCGCTAATCCGGACATTAGGGAAATTTAAGCGCTCTTGCTAATTTCAGCTCAAAGGCCACAAAGTTGTCGAACAAGATTGAGTACTTTGCGAATCATACATTTCACTTTCAACGCGTTTTCACTCCTCTGCGTCGTATTCACTTCCATGTAGCACTAATTCCTTTGGAATCAATCCAAGGGCTTATTTTCTAAAATTTCACGACGTCTAATTGACTCGTTCAAACAACCGCACGGGATTAAAATTTACTGTCTTCATGACGCACATGAGCGTGAATCATCAAAAAATTCGATTTTCTAAATTTAAATCAAAGCTTCCTCCGAAGTGCAGCACATTAATTGAGTCGGTAAAACCAAAACTGTCGACAATAATATTAATTGGTAGCTTCATCAAGACTATATACATTGTCTGCTTTCCGATTCCAAAAAGTTCCGATTCTCCTGTTCTAATTTCTCAAAAAATAAACTTTATTTAAAAAAAATTGTTATAGGTGAACGTCGTAAAAACTGAGGTCGTTTGTGGTACGAGAGACTATTCGCTTTATAGTTATTTTGTGAAGATTTTAAATGCATTTTTGGTATTACTTGAAAACTAATCATGTTTTTAAAATTACAATTTTTACACCAATAATAAATGTACGGTAAATTTTGAGAAAGTTTTAAATATCGTAAAGTTAAAAAAAACTTTTTGTTTTTAATACAGGTTATAGCCGCAAAACGCTGACACAGCTGCAAAAAATGCTGAATTTTGATGTCCTTTAAGCTCTTTTTTTTTTTTTTTTTTTTTTTTTTTTAAATTTTTTTAAAATTTAAAAAATAATCCGCACGTATCACTTTATCCTGAGCACGCTGATTTGTTTCTGTGACATTCTCCACAACGGTAAGTGATGCACTAAAGAAATTAGAAAGTTTCCCATTTAGTTTTGTCATTGAATCCTTAAATCATTTTAAAATTTTAATATTTAAATTTAATTTTAAGCGTATTCGAATCTTGGAATCAATTAAAAATCACTAAAATAGACTTCAACTAAAATAAACTCTAAAGCAAAATTGTTTCGTTTTGTTTGTACAGTGTCTAGTGATGAGCACGGTATACAGAAATATTGAATAAAACATAATAATTCATGTCTAAAAGTTTCTTCTAAGTTTTAAATTCAAATATAGCTGTAAATCGTTTAGTAACCTTTCTCTCCTGAGAAGTCAAATTGGCGGAAATACGGAACTACGTTAAATTGGGGGATTTTGAATTTTAAAATTTGAATAAAAGGTGCACTGGATCTCAAAATAATTTTAAACATGTGACATTGAAATTAGAGACAAGCAGCAATTTTGTGAAAGCACCCTGTAATGCTGTATCATGATTGTGTCAGAGAAAGTATTGTTCTCCCTTACTTCTCAAGCTCTTTTATTTGATTGTGCTCTGTTTCTATTGTGGTCATTGACGGAGCCGTTCGCGGATTGTGACTTTCCGAGGTATAATTGCACCTTTATCCATGCTTAACTCACTCTTCACGGTAACCTTTCACTCTTCTGCAAACTGGGTGAAAGTAAATTGGGAGAAAGTTAGTTTTCTGATTCAAGTTTGGAGAGAAAATGAACGAGAACCAATTGCCTGCGATAGTGACAACTGACGCACAGGTTAGACGACTGATGCCTGATGTCATTATGCTTATGCTTTCACTTGTCATCAATTTGGATAGATATAAGAAAAGAAAGAAAAGCATAAATTCCTCCAAAAAATTTATTGCTTTTGGTTTTCGAGTGATCAACTAGAGAAAGTAATAATTCCCAATTGTATTGAAACAGAAACTAATTAACCGCAATTAGCTAAATAATAACTAATCAATAAACAAAAATAGTAATAATATTAACAATTAACTACGTTGAGCTCATTTCCAATGCAATACGTCACCACCTAACATCTACAAAGTAATGAATTTTCTAGTAGGTGCGTTCCAAAATTTATTAAGTGACGGAAGTAGGGTGTAGGGGGGTTGTTTGCGGTATGAATTCCCATGTTAAACCGATATGA
>JAQFYP010003066.1:0-11536 GCA_034694865.1 Bilobella braunerae | reverse complement strand
AGAACCCACGGCCTCGGCATAGCAGAAAGCCCATTGACTCACTCCTCAAAACAGCCTAGTCAACTCACAGGCCAAAAACCACCCTCCCCCATTCACTAGCACAAGTACAGTTGACCAGGCCAATTGGCAAATGTCAAAGAATTCGAAAAAAAAAAATAAAAAAAAAAAATAAATAAAATAAAATAAAATAAAAGCGCGTTGTGGCCGCACTGGAATAAATTTGTTACTTCAAAACACTTGTATGTGAAATTAATGAAATATAGCAAAATATTTTGAAAAAGCATTTTGCAAAGGACAAATGGTACAAAATGGTGCCGGACCCCTAACAAGAAACTTACGGAAAAAAATAATAATTTGGTATTTTGGTGTTAGGCCTTTAATGAGGAATTTACGGTAAAAATGATATGGCGGACCCCGAATAAGAAATTCACGGTAAAAATGGTAAGTATTTATATAGGTGCCCTGGCTCTAATATGAAATTTTCGGTAAAAATAGCAAGTCATTTATACTTCATACAATTATATACAATCATCAACATTTTCAATTTTTGGGTTTTTTGTTTGAAATCCAAAAAGATAAGGATTTAAAAAGTTGGAAAAAATTACAAATATTGTTTTCAAAAACATTTTAGTTTTAAATCTGTATACTTCACCCTTTTAACCCTGGAAAATTTCGAGCTTCTTAAAATAGCTTTTTTGACGAGATTGTAAAATTATAATTGATTAATAGATTCGTTTTCAGCAATCCAAAATCAGACACGATTGATCTAAAAGTTTAAAATTGGACCTATGACCCAATATTGGATTATTTCCAACATGTTTACACTTTGACTTACTTACATTACAATGTCATTTGGACGCTTGATGCCAATACATTCGTCGAGCATTGTATTATGAAACATATGTGTGAATGAACAAACACGTCAATCAAGTCGTGTTTGAAATTAAGTCAGCAATCCTCAATAGATGGTCTAAAACTTCATTCATTGGCTATAAAAATTAAGCACTTCGTGGCTTCCGCTTGTTAGAGTATAAATTATAAACTAATTTATTTAATTAAAATTTCCTATTTCAATTGTAGTTGAAGTGGATCACTGACGTAATTTGCTATCAAATTACAGAAATAATGCATAATTTGTACTCCTCATTTTCGTCAGGAATGAAAGCTGTAAGAAATTAGATTCTACCAAATTTCGATTAAACAGAAAATTTAAAAAAAAAATCGCAATTGTCATGAGTTTAAATGACGCTTCAGACGAGACCACATTACAACTCTCAGCTTCAGTTCACGACCTTTTAAAAAGATAGACATTTGGAACATTGAAACCAGGTTAGTTCGACTTATTGGTTCACATAAATACAGAAAAATCAGACGAATCCAGGTGAAATTGGTTCGGGAAAAGAACAAGTACCGTATTTTCAGCGGTAAAAAATTGTTGCTAAAATTTCAAGAGACCAGCCAAATTTTAATTAATTCGGAGAAGAATTTCGGACTGATAAGATCCTCCGTAACTAAACGCTGGAAAACAAAGCGATTCAATTCTTAGAAATTGACTGTTGCAAAAAAAAATGGAACCCAGAAGAAATTCCAGATTGGTGACGATAGAAATTTGCAAGAACTTAAAGCCTCTGAATAAAAATAATAACGCCTCACGCTTCAAAATGACTGCAGTTTTTTAGTTTGAGACAAGCAATATGCTGACGGTAACTTTTGACTTAAGCGTCTTCACTTTCATCGAAAGTGTCGGGATAGGTGTAGGGAGTTTAATATAAGATTTACGGTAAAAATGGTATGTCATTATATAGGTGTCGGGCCTCTAATATGAGGTTTACGGTAAAAATGGTACACTACTATTATATCCAAAAAGACTTCACGTATTTACAGCATACAAACAAGTCATAAGCTGCATAAGTACTGAATATTATACTTGTCTTTTACCGGACAATTAAAAAAGTCACTTTATTTGGTACAAAATTGTTGGCATTTTGTTTTATTGTTATTATCTTTCGTAACTACTTTATTTGTAGCTAGCTGGCGTTTGTACTGCATTGAAACCTAAAACATAATGAATTTACTCAAGCATATGATTTCGATTGCCCCAATACTATAATGGAAGGCTCGATTGAACTATGTGACAATTATCGTGGGAAAATTGTTTAAGATTAAATAATTAAATCTAAAATTTCATGTATTGCCTTCATAGTAATAGCGGTCGGATGATTTGCTTAAGTCGCTCAAGTGTCATATGATTTTTGTGTTTTTTTTTACCAGGGGAGCGGTGTGGCCAACTGGTGAAAACGTATGCCTAAAATCACTGAGGGCTTGAATTCAAACCCTCTTTGTATTCTTTTTTTTCTTACATTTTTCTCTTTCAGTGTATAAAGACGGCCATTTGCATCAACTTTTTCATTGTCAAATTTTTACTTGATGCCTATCACTTAACTGTGATTGCTAATTCACAATAATTTACGTTAGAATTGATGCGTACATATATTTCGTACATATATATAGGGGATTCTTATTTCATTTTCTCCAGCAGGCACATGATATTCATGACTAGAAACTCGAAGGCTGTCCTTTAAGAGTAATCCCAAGTAAATTTTGAACACCGCTAAATATTTAAGTCAATATGTTGTAATTTACCCAAAAACCATCAAAATGGTATTAATTTTAACTTTTTTTAAACAAAAATGTAGCACTAGTGAGCCGATAGCGAAGCTAAATCGATTGGCTAATGTAGTGACGAAATAATGTTTTCCAGTTTTTGACAACTTCTTTCAACGGCGACTTCATTCCATATAAATTGAGCCATTTGCTGCTTAACTTTAACTAACAAGCGTTGGATAAGAAACTAGATTCTAAACAAAATGAAACGACAAAGTGATGGTGAGTAAAACAACAAAATTTCAAATTCAAGTATTCAAAAAACTACGAATCCCTGCAAATATTTTCTAATTTTGATCAAAACTAGGACAGAACGCAAAGATATCTCTTGAAAAAATTTTCAAGAGAAAGATTACATTTTTCGTTAAATATTTGTAACTCAATTTTTTTTATCACAACTACATAAATATTGGTCAATTATTTTAGGTTTATTGGAGTTGTTTTATAAAGTTTTTGATGAGTTTTACCGGCGAATTTTTGTTTCATATTTGTACTCAGGGTTCTTCACATAAATTTACAAAGAAAACATAAAATTGGAACAACACTTCACAGAACCGCAAAACCTAGACCGAAAAATGTTTTACTTTTATGATTGTTTTTTAGCTACAAGTGGCATTGGGCGTACTCGTGGCAACAATGCCAGTTTGTTTTGCGTATGAGTTTCATGGAAATCCTCCGTGCCACAGCTACGCTGAAAATATAACATTAAATATGGACATGGGAAGTGGAGTTAACAAAAGTTCTGTATCCAAATGTATGGAATTTAGCATTACTTGTCCTATTAGAGAAGTTCTATACATTGTAGACGCCTATTACACATGTCCATCAACAATAAATCATAACAATAAATCAACATTCAAATGCGTATTTGTACAACATGGATGGGGGGGGGGGGTGTATGAAAAATTTCTTTCGTTTTCCTGAAAGCCAAGGGTTTAAACTTTAATTTTTTTTTTAAAATTTCTAAATTTATACGCATATGGAACCCAAACCTGATGTTGTGACTTTTTAGGTTTGATAAGGTTTGGAAAAGGCAACTCGAATAAGTCGTGGTTGCAAAAATTAAGAATGAGGTAATTTAAATACATTAAGCACCTTTATTTATTTGACAGTCGGTTGTCGGCTATGCTACCATTATTAAAACTCCTCCAGGTCATCAGTTATGCTTTTTTTTAGTTACCAAGGAGCTTAACTTTTGTATTAACTACTTGCTGTTTGTTAAATATATGTTTATGTAATTCGTATTATCATTTTAGTTTAACCTATTTCTTTTATTTTTATAAGTTCAAAATGATTAAAGCGGAAAGTTAAAGTTACGTTGAGGAAAACGTTTGAATATTTCTTTATATTTAGTAAAATAGTAGCAACCCAGTACTCTACTTTGTGTGCGGTAAACGCAAAACGTAAATTAGCAAGCGTTTTGGTAATACCTTTAAAGGTTTTTCTCAAGTATACATGGAAATACTAAAAAAAAATTATTGGACAATCAAGCAGTTGAGTGCAATTGCATATTGTCAAGTCAAACACTATTTCCAATGTTATAACGGGAATTTCTGTAGGAACTGCTGAGCCTAAGCTAAGTTTACTGTTAACTTCTTCGAATAAAAATTTCACAAGTTATTTGCAACTTTGTCAACAATTTAACAAAGTTTCAAATTTGGCATCTCTAAATAAAATATGATTTACTCAATTAGGAAAAGTGGGTTGATCTAGAACTCAGGAATAAAACGTTGACATTGAGGTACTGAAAATTGTTCACAAAATTGAAATAGCGATTAGCTAATTAGCGAAGTTTCAATTCAATCGATAAACCTGTGTTGAATCCTATGATACTTGAAATTGGAAATGGGGGCATGGAATTGCAGGAGTCACTTAAGGGTACTTACTTAGGCTTGTTACCTAATTTTCCGGATAAAAGCCTTTTGCTATGACGCCCAAATAAAACCAAAAATAATTTTTGTGTCAAATTTTATAAAATTCTCAGTCAACGTAAACGCACATACGCTGCGGTTCAGAACTATTTGGTTTACCGTTAATTAGCGTTATATAAACAACTTTTATTTTTAAATATTAATACAAAATGGATAAAATACATTATATCACCATAAAGTCTAATTTGAAATTTAAATAAAACATATGCTAAAACGCCTATTCCACAATTAGGGACATGCATTTTATGCTTTGTTGGTGCATTAGCAATGCCTTTCTCGTAGTAAACGAACTGTAGCAGTGCAAACGCTCGCACTTCCAAGAGCGATTACGGGGGTGAGCGACCACGTGATGCGCTAGTCCTGATTTTGTTTTGAAAGATGCTTTACAAATTTCACAAGCGTACAACTTTGGAGCAGGATGATTGGCCTTGTGCAATAGAAGACTTTCTTTTAGCTTGAAACGTTTACTACATTGATCGCACTTGTACATCTTGTCGGATTTGTG
The DNA here is from genome assembly GCA_034694865.1 of Bilobella braunerae. Taxonomy (NCBI): domain Eukaryota; kingdom Metazoa; phylum Arthropoda; class Collembola; order Poduromorpha; family Neanuridae; genus Bilobella; species Bilobella braunerae. Next base: position 6,436 of record JAQFYP010003066.1, on the reverse strand, counting down.
TTGTGCTACGTGAGCCTCGAACGTAACATACTTGTCGAAAGCTTTGGCACAAAGTTTGCACTGAAGGGGTTTTCCGTCCACATGATTCGACGCCATGTGACCTTTTAGCGACGAACCTTGTCTGAAACGACGTTTGCAAATGTGGCATTGGTACGGCATTGCGCCGCTGTGTGTGCGTTGGTGAAGCTTCAAACTTTGTCTGAAGTTAAACGATTTCCCGCACTGTTCACACTTGTAGTCTTTCTGTTCTTGATGAATTCGTTTATGTGTCTTGAGTGTATACGCCGAATTGAATGCAGCGTTGCAATGGCTACACTTGTGTGGTTTTTCGGTGGTATGCACTTTTATGTGGCCCGTTAAATTTCCACTAGTTTTAAAATTCTTGCTGCACATGGTACAAGAATAGGGAAATTCATTTGTATGCTTTATTAGAACGTGGTGGCTCAGAGATCCACTTTGCACAGCCGCGTAGTCACACAAACTACATTTGAAATTTCGAATATTTTTGTGCACTCTGTGGTGCCGCGTTAAGCTTCTTGGATCTGGAAACTTTTTCTCACATGTGTCACAGGCAAATGGAAATTCTTTGCTGTGGTGTCTGTTTGTGTGATATCTTAGTTGTGATGGTGTAATCCCCACAAATTTGCACAAACAACACATAAAGTTACTTTTCCCTGTGTGCTTGATGGTGTGTATCTTCAAGGCTATTTTGCTAGTTAATTCTAGTCCACAATGTTGACAGATATACAAGTTTTCGCGAGTATGTAGGCTAAGATGACACTGCAAATAATGCTTGAGTTGAAAATCCTTTTCGCAGTAATTGCACTTATATCTCTTTCTCTCTGGCTTGTGTCGATTCTTGTGTAAGGTTAAGTACTTCTGGTTTTTGAAGGATTTTGGGCATTGGCCGCATGAGAACGGAACTTTGAATTCAGTTAAGTGCTTGTTGAAATCCCATTTTGTGGCAAAAACTTTAGAGCAGTGTGAGCAGGGTAGGCTTGGAGCACTACTATGCAGCTTCTTATGTGCATTTAATTGCGCAACGCGCTTAAACGTTTTGTAACATAGTGTGCACTCAAATGGTCTGGCGTCTGAATGGACCTCACGCTTGTGAAGGTCAAGCTTATTCTTTTGCCTAAATCCAGCACCACATTCACTACATACCAAACTCGGTATATAATTTTTATGTTTGTGGATACTTTTGTGTTTCATGTATTCCAACTTGTCACCAAAGGCTTGATCACATGATTTGCAGGCGAATATTTGTACGGCGTTTAGCAAACTTGGAGGTAGAGTTTGCAACATTACTTTGCAGTGCACAGTAGTTGAAGTCTTCATTTTAATAGTGATGTCTAGAATTGCACTATTTCTTACACTACTTGACCACGTTCTGCAAGTAGAAAACAATTAGTACAATGTTTAATTTTTTAGATAATGCCAACCTCTACTAGTTTATAATTATTCTCAGTTCCTGTCCAGCTAATGTTATTCGAACGTAGTAACAGAAAAAACTCATACTTACACTAATTGTAAAAGTAATTGTTTTTTTTAGATAATTGTTGATTTCTGAGATTTATTTACTCGTATGCAATTGAATAAGACAACATCTTAGCTTACTCTTGCTTACCTGCATAAGACAAACTATCGCTGATTTGAGGATGATTCTCAAACCAATAAACAACACCAATAAATAGTAAAGTTCTAGTTTTGTCGAAACATTAAATTAGTGCAGACGTTTTTTTTTAAATTAACTTGAAAATCAGTTTTTGAAGTGTTCAACTACTTACAAGGAAGAACAATGGGATAAAAATATCTACCCTTTACCAATTATTAAAATGCAAATCCCAACTGCAGGGATTCTGGATGAAGGTACTCTTTGTTTAAATTGTGTAAAGTCGGGCTGGAGGTTTCGTTGTAGTTATTTCTGCTTTTAAAAGTTCGGAACCATTTTCTGGGTTCTAATTTTGTTTAAACATGAAACCCAACACTGGCTCTATGACTGCTGTAAGTAATTTTGTGAAAAAAAGAAAACAAAATATATTACAATAAAAAAAAATGCAAATGAACACATCAATCAGTTTCTCTTGTTTTTTCCTAGTGCAAGCCTAAAGCTAATTCAAGATAGTTCAAACAGAATAGAAATTAAAGAATATTATAAGAAGACATTATATTTCATTGTATTACGGACTTTGCACGATGAAACTCAAATTACAGTTTAAATTATCACACTTGTTAATTATTGTTAATGTATTAATTGCTTTATTGTGTTTATTTAGTAGACAAGAGCAAACTAATTATGATGTTTGTTGGCCTGTTGACAATTCTGTTATTACGATCTCATGCACTGGCAAAAAAAATGGACAATAAACGTGCAATCCCCAATTGGAATTGATGGCGAAGACATAAAATTACCGGTCGCTTATGAAGCAGACATTATGGCTTTGGAACTTTCTGGAAAAGGCAATTTTGGAAAAGTTGTAAAAGGTAATAATGAATAACCTAAAACAATAAGAGAATGCAAGAATAAAACACCATACACTTTAATTGTATGCTGACAATTTGTAATGTAAATTTTTAAAAGCTTAGAGAGAGAAATAGGATAATTGTAAATATATTCAACTCGTTTGTCTAATTCACATCGCGGTTGATCTGAAGTATTCTGAAATTTGATTTAATATGTGTTTTAATCTGATTATATCTTATCTGATGCACATAATTACTTTCGCAAAAAACATAACTGTAGTAAACATACAAATAACATCAACTGCAGATAAGATTCTATAGTTCTAAAGCATTCCAAATTTTAATGCTGTTTTAGAATTATTTAACTGGTTAAGGATAAGCTCTACATGTTGCTTTACTTCTGGTATAATAAATAAAAGAGTCAAAGGATTTTTTTCAAAGAACTCTACGACCTAGAGCAGAAAAAACATGTAAATTTGACGCTGAGCTTTTACAAAACTCTTGCTAGCGCAGAGAGCTTCTTATTGAAATATTATTGCTTTTAATTTGGACTACATATAAATTTATTAAAATAATCCAACACAATCATTTCGAAAACTTTTTTTTTGGAAAGCGTTGGACAAGGTTTTCAACTGTGTTTTGTTAAATTTTTTTGTCGCTTGCGGGCACTCAGCCCATCCAGCAATTTTATAACAACTTGATCAAGTGAAATCACTTCCTAGAATTCCATTGTCACAACTATGATAATTTCTACAAATTTCTAGGATTACCACAAGATGGATTTCCGATAGTGATACTTCAGGGTTTGGCCAATATTGAAGAGAATGGTGAGTTGATATACCCAGTTATAGTACTGACGTACTACAAGCGTGACTTAGGAAGACATTTAGGCCTGGAGGATAACAAGGCACCGTGGGAGTTTCTATCCATTGAACAATTCTTCCAATATTCTCTGGAAATTGTATGTAAAACAAACTATTGTGCGCATTATATTATTTTTCATAAAATGTATCTTAATTATTAAGCTTGAAATTAATGATTATTGGCGTTTTGACAAAATGCATACAATTTTTGGGTCGGACTAGAACCATTAATGACAAGCAATTGTACATGTATTATTTAAGCTACATTAAAATCCGTCATTTAGCCTGATATGCTCCAAGTTCTCAAGATGTGCGGAATCGTCCATAGAGACTTGAAGCCTGCTAACTTCATGGTTGATGAAAACGGAAAGCTACGACTTGTTGACTTTGGATTTGCATTTTACCCTGGCACGGCTCTGGACGAACAACTACGTGGAACCCATCGATACATGATGAGAAGTGATTTTGATAACTACCAAGGTAAGAATAAATTGTGAATGTAATTGAAGTTGTACAATTTATTAACAATAACTCTTGTAGGACCAAATTTTAAACATGATTTTACATCATTCGTGTGCATGATGCCAGTCCTGGTATTGGGAAATAATGGTGTAGATAAAGCACTGAATTCTGTTAGTTCTGAGTTACCTTCCGCAGATAAAGTGAAGTATCACGGACTTGGAAAGAATTGGAGAACCCCTTATTACAGAAGTCGATACAATGTAGTGTTTGAAGAGGCTTTCAAATTAGAGAAACGGAAAATTTATTCCAAACTTCGCCAAATAGCCCTGGACATGTACAACGCAACAGAGTCAAGAGAAGAAGTTGACTACAAGACTTATTCCGATGCACTCCGTTCAATTATGAATTCGAGCGTTGAAAAAGGGTCGCGCAAATGGTTCAGTTGCTTAGGGTGTGTATAAAAGCTCATGTCCAAACAACAATTTTTGCTTAGGTCAATATGCCCATGAAAAGTTATTTAACAGAATAAACTGAACTATGTAAATGCTGGTTGATGAGTTACTAGTACTAGTTTTGGTTATTTAGAAAATTGTATTACTACACTTAACTGCCCTAATAGAACTGTTATGGTCAACCGAAGTTACATATTATCAAAATAGTAAAACAATATATGCTAGTTTTGGCTATATATTAATTTTGTATGACAAACATTGTCGTACTGTACGCTCTTTTCGAGAAACAGTGTTTCAGGTCAAGTAAGATCAATTTGCAACAGTAGAACATATTTCAATGAGAACAGGTAAAGAGCTCTCAGGTAAAACTTTCTAAGCGCCATTTGTAATTTTCGTAGTTTCCAAGGATTAAGTGAAAGTTGTCTCTATAAGGCACACAACTGCAGATGTTCCTTGGTAACCTTGCAATTTAAAATCAACAATGCTTTCAAATTAGTAAGATTCCAAATTAATTTAAGTCACAGGATGAAATTATACACAAATTCTCCCTTTCAAATATAGCAATCTTGCAAAACAAAAAACGACGAAATGTACTAGCTTTTAAGTATAATTTTGGTTTGTCGTGCGAAAATTGTTCAATAGTTTGAGATAAAAATTGTTAATCAATTAGCCAGTGCAGTGACATATTAAGCGATGGACTTCGATCGCCCATATCTAGCCCTCACTTTTGACATCTAAATCAATCCAAAATTTAAAAAAAAATCAACTTTTCAAATGCTGTATCTGTGATTTACTATGAACAATTGGGATAAGTTTAATTTGTAGTTGACAAGGAAACTTGGCCATCGTCATCTATTATGTAAAATTGAGCTCACTTTTGATCTTTAATAAAAATTAATCTTCAGATGCAAGAAAAAATCATCTCGTTCCAAATCGGATGAGTTACTACTTTTCAGGTAATAAATCTATTCTACCTTAACTTTTGACCCAGAAGCTGCCCCAGATCAATTTGACCTCAGTCGACTCTCAAACACTGCTGTAGATTTAAAATAACATTAACTTGTCCTAACTACTGTTTGTGTAATTTGCTGTAGAAACAAATTTATTTGAACATTGACCCAGAATTTGCAAGTCAACCATATTTGAAGCTGACCTCGCGCCAGATGCCTCGAACACAGTTCTGAAATCGAAAGTAAAATACAAAATGACTTGTACTAATTATGCTTTTATTTTCACACCAGCAAAAACCAAGAGCAAATCAAACTTTTCGGTTGCGGAGGTCATTTAGGGGTTGACTAAATGAGGGGTAATTGAATTTCATTTTGAGGTGCAATTGAGTTTTGGAAGGAAGCATGCCATATGGTCCAAAAAATTAGAGCCAAGTGAAGAAGGAACAAATAATAAGAGCCAAAAATGAAAAGACCCAAAATAATAAGCCCCAAAAATAAAAAGACCCAAAATAAAAAAACCCAGAATAATAAGACCCAAAAATAAAAAGGCCCAAAAAAATAAGGGCCGCAAATAATAAGGGCCAAAAATAAGAACGTCCATAATCAATACGTACCAAATTCAATAAGTACAAATATTTTTACAAATCAAACCAATGGAGAACGAATGCATTTACAACAGTTTGAAATCTCCAAAATTCAGTTATTAAAATTTAATCACTATTAGTTAATTGTGTTTAACAGTTAGGAACAATAATTAGTTCTACAATTCTTTTGGGTGTTTTAGTTGTCACTCATGCTCACGTGAAAGTTTAATTGTTCAAATAATTAATTTTGATAATAAAATTAAGAATAACTAACACTAAATATAACTTCTGTGTATAATTAAATGTATTAATTAATAGTCATGTGCGTCCATAATGATCATATGAAACCATTACTATTAACATAGTTAGTTAATTCTAGTTAGAACTTAAGAACAATTAACTCATTCATTATATGTAATTTTTACGTGTATTTAGGGATTTTTGCTAAAGTTGATTTTGACCAACAATCTTTTTCAAAGTAAACTTACTTAATTGTAATACGCCGCCTCGGCAGCTTTGAAATCAGTGTTCAAATTTCCTCGAAACTTCCACCTAACCACAATCACAAAATTTCTGCAATCTATTCTCCACTCAACCACCTTGTACGGCGCTGGCGTCTGGGGCTACAAGCACTTTGACATACTTGAAAAAGTACAACAGCG